>JAVXUP010003906.1:0-49060 GCA_033070095.1 Escallonia herrerae | reverse complement strand
TGATGATGCGGAAAATGGTTCGATGCTACGTGGAGGTGCCACAAAGGATGCGGTCTGAGTCAGCTTCCATGTAGACAACGCGGGAGACAGCAAGGACGGCGCAAGGGCCGAGGGCAAGGCTCCCCAGACAGGTTGTGAGGGCTGGCAGAGCTGCGCAGGCAGGGTGACGATGAACAGGACCGACAGTCTACAGTCCGTGACAAGGGTGCAGCGTCAAGGGTTCGTGGACGGGAGTTCAAGTATATTTCTCTCACTAGAATTCCAGAGAGAATGTCTTTTTAGAGAGAGAAAGTGAAAAGTCCAAATGAGCCAAAGATCCTTGAAAAAGCTCCAAAGTCCACTATTTATAGGCAAAAATGTGCATGTGTCATAAGTTGACATGTGTCGCCCCCTGGGAACGACACGTCGCCAGGGGGCCAACGCACTGACCCTTCGTTGGACTGCCGGTCCCTAAGTTCGTGCTGCCCTGCCCTTGCGACGTCTCTCTGCCTGAAGAGACTGATCATGCCGCGGTAGCATGGTCAGAGTAGCCCGTTGCCCCAGCCTCCAGTCCAAGCCCTTACTGAATCCCACGGTCCTGGCAGCGGTGGGGAAGACCCGACGCCCAGCTGCCAGGTGGACTAGGCAAGATGCCCTTCGAAGACCTGCTCCCATCTCGGAGTGACCCGGGGGTCATAGTCCTTAGGGGTGCCGACGCGAGCCCCCAGTGCCAGAGCACGTAGGCCAGTCACGCAGGCACCCCGGCGGAGATAGTGTCCTGGCGGAGTAGCCTGTCCCGTGAGCACATAACATGATTGCAGCGCATGGGGCGCGGTTGAGTGCGGGCGACGAGGGTCGCAGAGTGATCTCCGAGCGACAAGGGTCGTTGCGTGGATGGCGCACGACCGTGAGCGACGGTTGTCATGGCGACAGAGCGGCCACAAGTGACGGTCATCGAGACTACGAGCGACTGTCATCGCGACGAAGGAGCACGGCCGACAGCGACGGTCATCGCGACTATGGCGGAGCACGGCCGCGAGCGACGGTCGTTGTGAGAACGGAGCACGGTCAAAGGTGACGGCGTCGGTATTCAAGGCAGGTGGCCGACCCCCAAGGGTCGCCGACCCCTTGGGGTGGCCGACCCCCAAGGGAGGCCGACCCTTGGGGTGGCCGAACCCAGAGGGAGGCCGACCCCTTGGGGTGGCCGACCCCCGAGGGTGGCCGACCCTTGGGGTGGCCGAACCCAGAGGGAGGCCGACCCCTTGGGGTGGCCGACCCCCGAGGGTGGCCGACCCCTTGGGGTGGCCGACCCCCGAGGGAGGCCGACCCCTTGGGGTGGCCGACCCCCGAGGGTGGCCGACCCCTTGGGGTGGCCGACCCCCAAGGGTGGAAGGCACGCCGAAGTCGCTTCACGAATGGTTCACGTGACTTGAGCATGCGTTGCTTTGACCGGCCCTCGAGCGTTGAAAAGTTGACCGCTGACTGGGTGATGTGTCGTGCAAAGTGGGTCCCTTAGCGGGTCCTGGGGTGCGACCAGAATAGGGTATGAACATAAGCCCCCTGCGTGTGGCGGGCGCGGAGGGGTAACCCGAGCGGGCGTCGCATGCATAAGCGATGTGGTTACAGCCCCTCTTGCTGCGAGGTTGTGAGCTCATCCCGTAGTTGATTGTGCCGGCGATGGCTTCAAGGTTGAGCCCATCCCGTATTTGATTGTGCCGGCGATGGCTTCAAGGTTGTGAGCCCATCCCGCAGTTGATTGTGCCGGCGATGGCTTCAAGGTTGTGAGCCCATCCCGCAGTTGATTGTGCCGGCGATGGCTTCAAGGTTATGAGCCCATCCCGCAGTTGATTGTGCCGGCGATGGCTTCAAGGTTGTGAGCCCATCCCGCAGTTGATTGTGCCGGCGATGGCTTCAAGGTTGTGAGCCCATCCCGCAGTTGATTGTGCCGGCGATGGCTTCAAGGTTGTGAGCCCATCCCGTAGTTGATTGTGCCGGCGATGGCTTCAAGGTTGTGAGCCCATCCCGCAGTTGATTGTGCCGGCGATGGCTTCAAGGTTGTGAGCCCATCCCGCAGTTGATTGTGCCGGCGATGGCTTCAAGGTTGTGAGCCCATCCCGTATTTGATTGTGCCGGCGATGGCTTCAAGGTTGTGAGCCCATCCCGTATTTGATTGTGTCGCTAGCCTGTGCTGGCGCTCAGCCCATGCCGCAGGGAGGGGTCCTCGTGCAGGAGCACTACGAGCGGAGCCTCCAGAATGCCGCACACGAGAGTGGGTTGAAGGTCTTCCATGCCCATGGCGGGGGCGCATGGTGTGGTGAATGGGTGTTATGCCCGGAGGCTTGTAACATGGTCGTGGTGCATGGACATGGCGATGATTGTCGCGGGGACAATACTTGGTGCCGGAGCACATGTCATGAAAGTGGTGCGGCGACGAACGTCGCGAAGCAATACTTTGTGCCGGGGCACATGTGATAAGAATGGCGCATGGGTGCGGCGACGAAGGTCGCGGAGCATATACTTGGTGCCGGGGGCACGCATGATGAGAATAGCGCACGGGCGCGGCGACGAACGTCGCGGAGCTATACTTGGTGCCGGGGGCACGTATCATGAAGATGGCGCACGGGCGCGGCGACGAACGTCGCGGAGCTATACTTGGTGCCGGGGGCACGCATGATGAGAATGGCGCACGGGCGCGGCGACGAACGTCGCGGAGCATATACTTAGTGATGTCGTCATGGCAGTGCATCAAGTGACCATTGGCATTGAGCGCGCGTTGTAAAGAGCGCGATGAGTTGGCACAAGCGACGCGGTTCAAGGAGATGGCACGCGGGCGACGGGGCCTGTCGCGGAGCTGTCATGTGAATGCGTGCGACGAAGGTCGTGGAGGTGGCGCGCGGGCGCGCACGGCGGTCATAGCGGCGACGGCGCGTGGTCGACAAACTGTGGCGAGGCGCCGGCGGACGGGAGCGTAAAGTAAAGGAAAAAAAGAAAGAAAAAGAAAAGAAAGAAAGAAAGAATAGAAAAAGAAAGAAAGAAAGAGAAAACAAAAGGAAAAAGAAAAGAAAATTGCCCACCCCTATATAAGGAGCGGAGGGGGGCAGGGGCGGAGGCACCGCCATTTGTGCCCACGTAAGTCAGAGAGAGAGAGAGAGAGAAAGAGAGAAAAAGGGATGGTGAGAGAAGAGGTGGAAGGGGGCGAGGGGTCGTCGGGGCCAGGGGGTCGGCCAGTCGGTGGCTCTGCGAGGGGAGGGGGGTCGGCCGCACGTGGGGGGTCGGCCACGCGAGGGGGGTCGGCCCAGCAGGGGGGTCGGTCGCGCAAGCGGGGTCGGCCCCGCGAGGGGGTTCATCCAGTCAAGGGGGGTCGGCCAGTCATGGGGGGTCGGCCGCACAGGGGGGGTCGGCCAGTCAGGGGGGGTCGGCCGCACATGGGGGGTCGGCCAGTCATGGGGGTTCGGCCAGCCACGGGGGGTCGGTCACGCAGGGTGTCCGACAGGCCCAAGTCCCGACCTCACAGCCCGGAGCGACGCCAGCAGCAAAAAAAGTTCGGCAGAAGATGTGGGCGAAGCCGCGAGGGGCCGCGGCGGGTACATCGCGACCGCCGCGGGGTATGATGACTGTACCTGTGCCGGCGCCGCCAGTCGATGAGGCCATACCATCAGTGGGTGTCGAGGCGGCAGTGCCATTGACCTTTGATGATGGCGGTAGGAGGTCCTACGATCCGGAGCCAGATAAGACAAACACATTGCTGGGGGTGAGGGGAGTAGTACCGTGTGTACCGGACCGTGAGCTGTGGAGGGAGTTGGCCATTCGTGTGGCAGACGGAGCGTTCATGACACCGTGGGGTGGTCCGTCGATGGGAGAGGAGCCTCGGCTGTCGTCACCCTACCTTCGCGCGCCGAGCCCGTCGGAGGCGCCTGTGATGTCGCCGAGGTATGTACCGGCATTGTTGATTGGGAGAGAGGACATACCTTGGTCGCCGGTGATGTTCAAGGGCCATAGTGCGATGCCGGTAGGGTGGGACTTTTGGTGTGAGCATATGTTGGAGACACCGGTGAGGGCGCAGGTGTTGCAGGCACTAGGGCTGTTACCGGCGATCAATGTTACGGCGAGGGGGCTGGAGTTGTATAGGGATACGCCAGGGATGACCCGATTGCTGGCAAGATGGAGCACGCAGTCGCATACGTTCGTGACCGAGTTCGGGGAGATCGGGCCGACGTTACTCGATGTGTTGATGCTGACAGGGCTGCCGATACACGGGGAGGTGGATGCACGGGTGACCCGGCTGAGCGGGGAGGAGCGGTTGTTGCAGACGCAGCTACTGGACATTTTGGCGGAGACGAAGAGGCACCGGAAGGGGACGTACGGTGGGTGGCTGCGCCAGTTCTACGGCACGCCGCAGGCGAGGACAGGCCAGAGGTTGGGCAATGCTGCCCAGTTCGTGATGGGTCCGTATCATGGCAGCGATCGGTACGAGTTGGTGGCGTTTTTGGCTATGTTCTTATCGAGGTAAAATTTGTACTGTCATGTGATTATTCGTGAATATATCGTATGTCCTGCTTGCCCTGTAAAACGTCAAACTGACATATGTTGCCGGTCGTTGTTTGCAGGTTTGTGTTTGAGGGGACACCTGAGGATGGCATTTCCCCGAGGGTGTTTCCCTTGGCCATTCGGATGGCGCAGGGAAGGCGGGTCGGCTTGGCTCCGGTGTACTTGGGCACGTTATACTCGCGGCTAGATCAGTTCGTGAATGACGTGAAGCGGTCGTATGGTCGGTATCAGGTGGCGACGTACGTGGACTGGATGTTCTTGCAGAGGTACCTGTACGAGTGCTTTCCAGGGTACCGGCCTGACGGATACCCACTCGCCCACCCGTCACCGACGATGGGGACAGTGACCCGTCCAGGCAGGTCGCGGCAGGTGGCGTTGTGGTGTAGCGGGTCTCGGGCTTTTGCTTGGGCAGGCATCCGGAGGCCGGGGTGCCCGTTGGCACAGATTCTAGACCAACGGCGGGAATGCGAGCGACGGCCCTATATGGAGATGCATGCGTCATATGGTACGCCGCCATGGCTGCACGTGCAGGAGGTGACGACAGATCTGAGCAGGAGAGGCGAGTTAGCGCCAGGACAGCTGGCGCTATTGGTCGCGTATTTTCCCGGCTGGCTCCCGGTATTGACAGATGATGGCGGGAAGCCCGCCGAGTGCTGCTATTATGTGGCGAGGTATTGCCCGGACCGTCTGTCGTTGGCATTCGGGTATGACCTAGAGCCCCCATGCGGTTATGACAGCCCTTGGAGTGTGGCGACGGCTTTTGGGTATACACTATATGACAGAGCCCGCGAGTGGCCGGCACCGACGACAGAGTGGAGGCAGCCAGGGACGGAGGTGGCAGGTGCGGTGACCGCGGATTATGCGCATTGGTGGGAGCGGCTGCGAGGGAGTTGGGCCGGATGGCTGGCACAGCCGTCAGGCACACGTCGACAGGTAGATGTGTTCGCATGTGACCGAGCCCTGAGCCTGATATCGGCCACAGTCGCGAGGCAGTGCGGGATGCTGTCACTGGTGACCGGGAGTTCTGTTCCGAGCTTGGAGAGGGAGGCGGAGGAGGATGCCGTAGAGTTGGGGGACGCTGCCGCCGGGGAGGACCATGGAGAGGAGCCCATTGTCGAGGTGCCGAGGGTGCCGGGGGCCGGCAAGGGGCCTTTGTCGGCATTGCGAGTGGGGATGATGGAGACAGCGCGTCAGGCTAGTGCTGGTACCTCAGCCCCACACATATCAGGGGCGAAGAAGCCGCGCGACGTATTAGAGGAGCTAGACTCTGAGGTTTGCTTCTGTCCTTTCTTTTTGTCGTATAAATATGGTTTGCATATTGCTCATAATCTGTGAACTGACAGCGGTTTTGCCAGGGGGACGAGGAAGAGACGGTCGCGGGGGGGAGCGAGGCCGAGACTGAGATCGAAGGCGAGGAGGCCGGCAGATTAGTTGACAGTGATGAGACTGAGGCCGTTGAGATATTGACGGCCGGTGTGCCGAGGAGGGTGAGCCCATTGCCTGCTACGGAGGGAGCGGTGGGGGCACTATACGGCGGAGAGGGGAGCGATACGGTGATGTTTGACATTGACGAGGACTGGTGGACAGGCATGGAGACGCAGGTTGTGGGAGGTGATGGTGGCGATATGGCGGAGCCTGAGTCTGTTGTTGCTGCCACGATTCGTGAGCAAGAGACACCGGTTCAGGCTGTGGTGGTACGACGGCACGACACATTGCCGGAGTCCGTGGTTGAGGTTGGAGCTACTCTTCTGGCGATGCACTCAGCCACGATTGGTGCGCAGAGGGCGGGTGGAATGTCGGAGATTTCTGCAGCGGGCGGCAGTGGCGCGACAGCCGGCGAGATGAGTAGAGGATCCTCGAGCGGTCAGGTGGATGTGGCGACTTGGGGGGGCCTCCAGCTACCAGCGGAGACTGTGCGCCGGTTAGAACTGGTGAAGGCAGCGTTCCCGCAGACATTCGAGAGCGTGGTGGTAGAGAACCCAGTACTACGGATGTGGGTGTCTGCCGGGTTTATGGAGTGGTTGCTGCCGTTCGCCAGTGTGCCGTCGACGGGTTGGACTGCAGAGTTCGTTGCTCGGTCGCTTTCAGAGTTCGCTCCGTTCACATCGCTAGGTATGCAGCTGGACTGGCTAGCAGATTTCTTTAGATCGAGGAGCGTCAGCCACGAGATGGATGAGAGGCGTGCAGTCGTGGTTATGCGGGAGATGTTGCTGGAGCGGCGCCGCACAGGATTAGAGGCAGAGCGGTCAGAGATTACCGCAGAGTTGGCCGGGATTGACATGCAGGTGGCAGAGATAGAGAGACAGCTCGTCGATTTGCAGAGGCAGTTGTCCGATCTACAGAGGCGGCGAGGTGAGGTGGACGGGCGAGAGTCAGAGCGGTTAGGGCGACAGGCCGAGCTTGATGCTGGATGGTCAGAGGTACAAGCAGAGCGGGAGGTACTTCAGGCATTCAGCTCCCACCCAGTTGCATCGCTGTTGTCTAGACTTTCCTAGCTTGTATGTTACTTTGCTGTAGTTGTAGTGCTTAACGACGGCTAGTAAACGTTTGATGTATATGTACATATTTTCGATGGTCTCGGCTTATTGTATGTTATGTTCGGTTGCTCTCTTCTTTCTTCTCTCTTCCCTCCTTTTTCTTTGAATGTCTTGCTTGTTTCGGTTACTTGTGAATGCTCTCCCATTCCCGCTCGTAGAAAGTGACTTAGGAAGCATAGGTTGAGAATGAGTGCCAGCTGGGCAGAAGTTGAGGTAACAGCATGACTTTGTATTGATAGGACGCGGTACAAAACACCATTACATGACTAGTGTAGAACAGATCAACAAAAAAAAATACAAGTCTGTAAGCAATGTCGCATGTACAAAAATGCTACGAGGGCGCGTTCTATGACACGGGCGAATAGGGCTGGGGGAATGTTGTCGCGACTACACATAATACTTCTTCAGGTAGCGGCCGTTGATGGGGGCCGAGACCTGACCGTCGTCGTGGTTGAGCAGGAGGTACGAGCCATTAGTGCGGGCCTCGTGCACCGTGAAAGGGCCCTCCCAGTTTGGCGTGAATTTAGGAGCTGACATGTTGGCCCGCACATGCTTGGCGGCTTGAAGAACAAGGTCACCCTCGATAAATGAACGTGGCTTGACGGTCTTCCCATAAGCTTTCGTGAGTTGCTCATGATACTTCTTCATGCGGCGCAGGGCCGTGGCTCGTCGTTCGTCGAGGCCGTCAAGTGCCGCCAGCCGGGCTGCTTCATTTCCGAGACTGCTGCTTAGGGAAAGTCGAGCCGATGGTTCTGCGATCTCGGCAGGTACCACACACTCGTCCCCGTAGACGAGAGAGAAGGGCGTGGCCTTTGTCGCTGTGTGCATGGATGTTCTGTAGGCCCAGAGTGCCAGATTCAGTTGTTCGGACCACGACCGGTCGGCGTCATGCACCATTCGCGATAATACTCGTAGCAAAGTCTTGTTGGACGCTTCAGCTTGACCATTACCTTGCGGGTAATAGGGAGTTGATGTGGCATGGCTGATGTTGTACCCTTCCATGAGAGCTCGAACCTCTCGGTTAATGAATGGGGTGCCATTGTCAGATATAATACACCGAGGGATGCCGAAACGACAGATGACGTCGCGTAAGAAGTTGGAAACGGCACCTCCCGTGGCTCTCCGCAGAGGTACGGCTTCAACCCACTTCGTGAAGCGTTCAGTAGCAACCATGATCCATGAATGGCTTCTGGACGGCGGGTGGATGGGGCCGATGAGGTCGAGGGCCCAAGAATGAAATGGCCACGGTGCTGAGATCATGTGCAAGTCGGATGCTGGCGAGTGTATCCTGTCGGCGTGCCGCTGGCAGGGTTGGCAGCGTCGGACATGCGAGATGGAGTCGGATTCCATAGTCGGCCAATAATACCCCAATCTTAGTAATTCTGCATACAGCTTCTGGGAGCCTTGATGTTCACCACAATCACCATTGTGTACTTCGTTAATGACTTTGACCACTTGGG
Organism: Escallonia herrerae; assembly: GCA_033070095.1. NCBI lineage: Eukaryota > Viridiplantae > Streptophyta > Magnoliopsida > Escalloniales > Escalloniaceae > Escallonia > Escallonia herrerae. The sequence goes on along the minus strand of JAVXUP010003906.1, from coordinate 40,536 downwards.
CACCTTGCAAGCATCGCAGGGTGCGTCCCGAAAATCCCTTGCGAAATAACTCGCCTTCCGTCACAAAATACCTGACTGCCTTGCGCTTGATGGATCGTGCTGAGCCGCGGTCAGGTGGTAGAATCCCGTGGGATAGATACTGGATGAAAGGCTGGCGCCAGTCACCCTCGATGTCAATGACAAGAGCTTCGGCACCGTCGGGTGCATACAAGCACTCGGGACAATCCTTTTGTATATCCGAGGCGTCCTTGGCCATGGATGGCCAATATAATCCCATACGCTGGAGGCGACGATACAGAGGGGGACCGTCGAGGCCACAACACTTCTGGTGGCCGAGCTGTAATTTGTGTTTTGCCTCTTCCGGTGCCAAACATCTTGCTAGAGTGCCTCCGGGACACCGCCTGTATAAGACATCTCCCATCATTGAAAAGTCTGTAAGGGTGGAGGCATGAGCAAGAGATGGCGCTTTAAGTTTGTCGATAATAGGTTGCCTCCAATCGTCCGCAGTAACGTCCCTCGGGACTAGGTTCAGTGCTGTGCATGGTTCCATTCTCTTGACGATGGTTAGCATCCGTTGTTCACCATCGACCTCTATCTTTGACGCGATCGTGGCCAAGCAGTCCGCATGTCTGTTGTGGCACCTATTGTGATGTTCATACTGGACATGACCGAGTCTTCCTTCCAAGTGTTGCACCAAGGCACGATAAGGTGCCAAGGCTGGTTCTTTGACCGCGAACTCCCCGTCCGCCTGCTTCATGACCAGATTTGAATCTCCTTTCACACACAGCGCCTTAGCCCCCATACTGACGGCGATCATGAGGCCAATGACAAGTGCCTCGTATTCAGCTTCGTTGTTAGACACCGGGAATGCAAGTTTGAAGGATAATGAAGTGGTAACACCGTCTGGTGCCCGCAAGACTATGCCGGCACCCCCTTGCCGGAGGGGCGTGCCATTGGGACCTTTGCTAGTGGCAGAGCCGTCGAATTCAAGCGTCCACAGTCCATCGATGTCGGTGATCAGGGCTGTCTCCTCCCCAGGCAGTTGATCCGATATCGGTTCACATTGTTGGCGTGGGAAGAAGGCCAGGAGGTCTGCGAGTGCTTGGCTCCGCAGAGCTGTAGGATTCTTGATAGATAAACCGAATTCGGCCAATAGCAGCAACCACCGTGTGAGTCGGCCAGACAGGGCGGGACGCGTAAGCATGTAACGGAGCGGGTCAGCCTTGGTGACGAGTGTGATCTGATGCGCCAGAAAGTAATGTCTGAACTTCTGTGAGGCGTACACCAAGGCTAGACAGTGTTTCTCGAGCTCGGAGTAGTTGGCTTCGGGCCCTCTGATCACTCTACTGAGGTAATAAACAGGACGCTCGACACCTTCGACTTCTTGGGCAAGCAAAGCCCCGATGGATCTGGGTGTGGAAGTCAGGTAGAGTAGGAGTGGGATGCCCCGTTGTGGTACGACCATGGTTTGCGGTGACATGAGGACCGCCTTAATCTGTTCAAATGCTTGCCGTTGGGGCGCGCCCCAATTCCATGGTGCGCTTTTACGCGTCAAGTGTTGAAATGGCGTAATGAGCTCGGCCAGTGCGGGTATGAAGCGTCGGAGGTAAGAGACCTTGCCGAGGAAGCTCTTCAGTTGCTTTGTGTTCTTGGGGGGGGGCATTTCTTGGATGGAGGCTGCTTTCGAGGGGTCAACGTCGATGCCCTGTCGACTGACCAAGAACCCGAGGAACTTGCCGGAGGAGACTCCGAAGGCACATTTCAATGGATTCATCCGCATGTTATACTGGCGGCAACGATCAAAGACCGCTTGAAGGTCGGTGAGGTGATCACTTTCCTTCCTGGATTTGATAATAAGATCGTCGACATAGTCTTCCACAGTACGGTGTATCATGTCATGGAATATTGCTGTCATAGCCCTTTGATACGTAGCACCCGCATTCTTGAGGCCGAAAGGCATAACTTTCCAACAAAAATTACCCATAGGAGTGCGGAAGGCTGTCTTGGCGCTGTCGTCGGGGTTCATGCGAATCTGATTATAACCTGCGAACCCATCCATGAAAGATAAAGTTTCATATCCGGCGGCGGCCTCCGTGAGCATGTCGATATTGGGTAGTGGAAACTCGTCCTTGGGGCACGCCTTATTCAAGTCCCGAAAGTCGATACAGACGCGGACTTGGCCATTCTTCTTTTGTACAGGGACGACATTAGCCAGCCAAATAGGGTGAGTGATAGGTTCGATGAAGCCTGCGTGCAGGAGGCGTTCAATCTCTTGCTTGATTTTCAATTCGAGCTCGGGGCGGAATGTCCGCGGGTGCTGTCGGCTAGGGATGGATCCGGTAGCAACGTTGAGATGGTGTGTGACTAAGGCAGGATCCAGTCCGGGCATCTCATTGTAGCTCCATGCCAAGACATCACGATACTCGTGCAGGAGGGAAACCAATTCCTCTCTTCGGCCGGGGGCGAGTTTTGTGCCAATGTAGGTGTGCCGCGGTTCTTCGCCCGGGTCGGCCAGGTTGATTTCTTCAATATCTTCAGCCTGAGGTCGAGGGCCGTCCTCATAGCAAGGTGGTGCCGCGCCGGGGGTGAGGTCAGGATCTGGCTGGCAATGCTCGGCCGTGCGGCACCATTCAGTCTCTCCAAGGGGGTCGGGGTCGAGGGGGTCTGAGGAGGGACCGCCTGGAGCCCCTGCATACCGTCATAATTGATAGATGATCTTGCCGTCCTTGACGATACGTCGAAAGGCCGGCTCAGCCTTTTGCTTCTTGGACCTGGGGGAAGAAGGGGGGGAATTGGTCGTGGCAGCAGGCGGAAGCGGTGGGGTTGACCCATTATTCTTGTTACTTCTCCCGGTTTTGTCCTTGGGAAGCTTGTCCCCGCACAGCTCATCCCAGGTCGGCAGCCTGGTAGAATGTACATGAGTAGCATTCTCCCCATCCTCGGCGAAATTAGTGAAGAAGGAGGCCTCGGCGAAATAAGACTCGGCGCATTCAAAGGGGGCTTTGGTTGCAGGGATTGTCATTGCTACCTCATGTCCCGTAGAACCGGCTACCAGCTTCACACATTGATGGTATGTTGAGGGAACGGCCTTGTTGACGTGGATCCATGGTCGCCCGAGCAGGAGGTGAAAGGCAGACTCGCTGTCTATTACGTGAAAAGTAGTGTCGCGACGGACAGTTCCGACCATGAGGTCGACAGTGATATGGCCGAGGGTCGACTGAGGACCCTGTCCAAAGCCGGTAATATTGACGGGGTCACGGATGATTTTCCTTGGGGGAATGCCGGCCTGTTGCAGGGTGATGAGGGGTATGATGTTGATCGAGGCGCCGCAATCAACCAAGGCACGACGGAAGCCCGTGCCATTAACAGTACACTCTAAAAACAGCGGCCGATTGTGATGCTCGACCGGCGGCGAGTCTTCATCCGAGAAGACTAAGGCCGTGGAGGGGATGTGACGTAATTCAGCCTGGGCGGCGAAGCATTCGGGACCGAGGCCGGTGGTGACCTCGAGCAGGCAATTGGAAAGGTAAGTCCGGGCGGCGGGTGAAAACCCCATTTCATCAAAAAAACTTTTGATCTTCGTCATCTGTCGAAGGGAAGGCATCGACTGCTTAGCTGGAGGAGGCACGAGGGTCAGTGTGGGCTCTGCCGGGGCTTCGTGGATTACAGGCTCGACATGGTCAGTGACAGCCATAAGGGCCTGGTGCTCCCTACTGTTGCGATGCGGTGGGTAGGGATCTTTGCGCACATCGTTGTTTTTCCGTAGCTGCAGGTCGCCCGACGCTACCTTCCTTGCAAAGATGGTTCGCAGTGCATTGCAATCTTTGAGCGGATGGCCAAGGGCTCGATGGAAAGGACAGTAGGTGGGCCTGGCCTTTTCTTCGTCTGTGATATTGGTCCGCATTGGTGGCAGTTGGAAATTTTTGTCATGCGCCACCCATTCGGCCAAGAGTTCCTTCACTGTATTCAGATCACAGGGATAGTTGGGTGCAGGTCTTTGTTGCCTTCGCTTGTCGGAGCCTTGGTTCACATCTGGAAGCTGACGCTTGAAGCCTGCATAGTTGTTGTTGTCGTTGCTACGTTGAGTGATAGGTGCATCTGCTGAGGCCAACAGCGTACTTTGCGGTCGAGGCTTCCATGACTTGACAGGACCAACTGTCTCGTAAGTTCGTCGGGCTGTCTCCTTGAGGTGTCCCCATGACCTTAACTGTAGGTTCTCGATATGCACTCGGTAGACGTCAATCATATTTTTGATGCATATGGGAACCAACGTTTCGTCTTTGCTGAAATCTGTGCACTCAAGGCACTTGAGATGAAAACGATGCACATATTTATTCAAGTCTTCCCCCTGGTTCTGGCAAATGCCAGCAATATCAACGATAGTCACGCGCTCGGTCTCGTAATGAAACTTGTCTAAGAACAGCTGGACCATGTCGTTCCAGGTGTGGACGGTCCCTGCGGGGATCTGGTGATACCAAGTGTAAGCCAAGCCCGTAAGGGACTTGTGGAATTCTCTCAACTTTAAGCTGCTTCCTGTACCATACTGCTCCAAGGAGCCTGCGAACCTTGTTAGATGTTCACGGGCGTTTCCCTCACGTCCGTTGAAGAGCACAAAGTTTGGTTGCTTGTACTTGAGGGGGTAGGGTGCGATGGCGATATCATTGGCGTACGGGGCGTGTCCGGTTAGACGGGTTGAGGAGTCCGGCTCGGAATTCCTCGACAGGCGACGGACAAGGGCTTCCAAATCTGACCGAGTGACATAGTTGGAGGATGGCGCCTCATTGCCGGTCAAGGGGTGATGACCGCCTGGTGCGTCGCGAGCCCCCGAGCCCCCAGATGGCACGGCTTGATGAACGGGGACATGGGAGGGTTGGTATAGTGCAGGTGCTGGCAGGGGCAGCTGTGCAGGGGCGAGTGTGGGTTGGCGAGACATGCCTATCACTTGGCCGGGGGTTTGGTGTTGCTCAATTGGATAGGGATTAGGTTCCATCTCGATGGAGTCATGCGTTTCGGAGGAGCTTCTTGCCGGCGTCAGATGAGATGGTGTGACAGCGGGGAGAATCTGCTGCAAGACTGGCCCGAGATCCGTGTGTAGCTTGCGGGGTGGCACTGCAGAAGGAGATATGTCGGCTACCGGCAGCGAGGGTGTTGCGAGCCCTACCGCCAAGGGTCTAGATATCCAAGGCGGCGGTAGTCGCGACACTGGGGCCGGGGCGATGTCAAAAGCTGGCCCCGGTCCTGAAAGCTGGATTGATGGAGCGGCCTGCTGTGAGGACAGGGCTTGTATGGATTTTTGCATCTCCATAATGGCGGCTAGTAGAGTGGTCTGTGAATCTTGCAGAGTGGTGATGGTTGGAGTGAGTTGCTGGATGGCTGCATTTACGAGCACTTGCACGTCGGGGGTAGTGGTTGGCAGCTGGTCTCGGAGTCGCGTGGCGCTAGTCTCTTCCTGATCACCGAGGTGGTGTTCTTGCATGGCGGGGTTGGGTCCTTGGCTGGTTGCCCTCGTAGCTCTCCGTTGCACAGGCATAATGCCTAAGTCCGGAAGGTGTGCAAACCGCAATACGATGCTCACCTCCCCAGCGGAGTCGCCAAAATGATGATGCGGAAAATGGTTCGATGCTACGTGGAGGTGCCACAAAGGATGCGGTCTGAGTCAGCTTCCAGGTAGGCAACGCGGGAGACAGCAAGGACGGCGCAAGGGCCGAGGGCAAGGCTCCCCAGACAGGTCGTGAGGGCTGGCAGTGCTGCGCAGGCAGGGTGACGATGAACAGGACCGACAGTCTACAGTCCGTGACAAGGGTGCAGCGTCAAGGGTCCGTGACGGGAGTTCAAGTATATTTCTCTCACTAGAATTCCAGAGAGAATGTCTTTTTAGAGAGAGAAAGTGAAAAGTCCAAATGAGCCAAAGATCCTTGAAAAAGCTCCAAAGTCCACTATTTATAGGCAAAAATGTGCATGTGTCATAAGTTGACATGTGTCGCCCCCTGGGAACGACACGTCGCCAGGGGGCCAACGCACTGACCCTTCGTTGGACTGCCGGTCCCTAAGTTCGTGCTGCCCTGCCCTTGCGACATCTCTCTGCCTGTCTGAGGAGACTGATCATGCCGCGGTAGCATGGTCAGAGTAGCCCGTTGCCCCAGCCTCCAGTCCAAGCCCTTACTGAATCCCACGGTCCTGGCAGCGGTGGGGAAGACCCGACGCCCAGCTGCCAGGTGGACTAGGCAAGATGCCCTTCCGAAGACCTGCTCCCATCTCGGAGTGACCCGGGGGTCATAGTCCTTAGGGGTGCCGACGCGAGCCCCCAGTGCCAGAGCACGTAGGCCAGTCACGCAGGCACCCCGGCGGAGATAGTGTCCTGGAGGAGTAGCCTATCCCGTGAGCATATAACATGATTGCAGCGCATGGGGCGCGGTTGAGTGCGGGCGACGAGGGTCGCAGAGTGATCTCCGAGCGACAAGGGTCGTTGCGTGGATGGCGCGCGACCGTGAGCGACGGTTGTCATGGCGACAGAGCGGCCACAAGTGACGGTCATCGAGACTACGAGCGACGGTCATCGCGACGAAGGAGCACGGCCGAGAGCGACGGTTGTCGCGACTATGGCGGAGCGCGGCCGCGAGCGACGGTCGTCGTGACAACGGAGCACGGTCAAAGGTGACGGCGTCGGTATTCAAGGCAGGTGGCCGACCCCCAAGGGTCGCCGACCCCCAAGGGTCGCCGACCCCTTGGGGTGGCCGACCCCCAAGGGAGGCCGACCCTTGGGGTGGCCGAACCCAGAGGGAGGCCGACCCCTTGGGGTGGCCGACCCCCGAGGGTGGCCGACCCCAAAGGGTGGCCGACCCCCAAGGGAGGCCGACCCTTGGGGTGGCCGAACCCAGAGGGAGGCCGACCCCTTGGGGTGGCCGACCCCCGAGGGTGGCCGACCCTTGGGGTGGCCGAACCCAGAGGGAGGCCGACCCCTTGGGGTGGCCGACCCCCGAGGGTGGCCGACCCCTTGGGGTGGCCGACCCCCAAGGGAGGCCGACCCCTTGGGGTGGCCGACCCCCAAGGGTGGAAGGCACGCCGAAGTCGCTTCACGAATGGTTCACGTGACTTGAGCATGCGTTGCTTTGACCGGCCCTCGAGTGTTGAAAAGTTGACCGCTGACTGGGTGATGTGTCGTGCAAAGTGGGTCCCTTAGCGGGTCCCGGGGTGCGACCAGAATAGGGTATGAACAACTTGTTTTTAAGGTGCTCGGGACAAATTCTTTGAACCCTTAGTACACCTCATTTGGTAAGAACAATGTCGTGTTGTTGAAGAGCATTGAGGTAAATTGTTTTTCATGCTCACAACTAATGGAGGTACGTGCTCGCGTGTTTTTCTTATATTTCATTTCTTTTTTAAGCTTACTAACATATTGCAATTGATTGTTAAATATTGCTTTCAACAGATTCAACCAAACAATCCTAGATTATCAGCATATTCGGTTGATTTCAAAAGTTTAATTATCTAATCATCTAACACTTCCCTTCAACTAGGAGCACGGAAGACACAACGAAGTCTCCGACTTGAACTTGACTTAGCAAAATTAAATTAGAAATTCATCAAAATTTGGTGCTTCCTGTGAAAATACTCTTCTTATATTTCTCGGAATCAAGATGATTTCGAAACCAAAGTTGCAAAGAATACAATTGGTAGTCGAGCAAAAACATAGATCTTGGTGACAAAGAACACATGGAAGACAATTCACGAATCATTGAGTGTTAAATTTTTATTTTCGTAAGAACATCCAAAGCACACAAGGGAAGAAAAATGTCTCTCTTTAAGGAAATGAAATGAATTTCGCGTAAAACGTTTATCCAACCCGAATCATGGATTATGAAAAAGAGTATCGTAAATTTATCATTTTATTTTTTTCAATCAGATTAACCCAAATTATGCATCATGTGGTGATTAAGATGCTTTCCTTGTAATGTAATTCGGCTGCTGAACTGAACTCTGGGTCCTCTACGATGGCCTCACTTTGGCCCATCAGCTCGGAATCGCTCGCTCATTTGTGTGAACATAAAATTGGATGCACTAGTCGCCATAGGCCCATATCGCAATGGGTACTAACACTCAGTTGCATCAATTTGGCCCCATAATTTATGACAGCAATCACCTGATGGACTAGCTCCGAGCAATGACAGTCTCTCGTACTCCTCGTGAAGCAAATTGTTGCGCCTATTTCTTAACAAATCTTGGTTTTAATAATTCCAGCACTTTTGTATTAATTTTTCCCTAATCACCTCTCAGAAATGATCGGCATTCTAGAGCCAAACGCTAGAGGTACACTGTACTCTCGCATTCGATGTCATGTCTCAAATTTAGATGAATGCATTTTCTTTTCTTACTCACGGAAAAAAAAAAAAAAAAGGGGTTAATAGTGTAAAAGTGAAACCACATCGGTTTGTGGAACCCGAACATACATGAAAGTTAAATCGTGTAATTAAGTTTTACACGCGATGGGACATGAAACTTAATCCTCAAAAATTTAGGTTTTTTCAGGATTAATAAAGTAAATTGATTGTTAGGTCTCAAACATTAAAAGTACAAAAAACTGCACATAAGTCATTTTTTTTTTTACACAAAGATTTTATTGCTTATTCAAACATTAGCCGCAAGAGTGTAGGCGAGTGATAAGTTGGCTTGCATGGCTGCATGAACGGTGCCCGTACTGGTAAGAAAGAAAGCCAGAAAGTTAGAAAGGCGAATGTGTTTAGCCCAGTCTTTCGGGTGTCACTCTCACTTTTTTCTCTATTGAAGTATGGAAAGCACTTATAGCGCTGAGAGGTCTAACATTCTTGCCAATGCATTATCTAGCCGAGTTCGCGAAGCGGTTCAAGGTTCGTTGGTTGACTGCTTCATGAACAAAATCGCCGTATCGAGTTGCAGATCTTAATTCGACTGAGTGCCCTTCAAAGTTATAAGCTCTATCAATGTTCACCTCCACATCCAGCTAGCCCATGACAGGGGCTGGATGGGAGAGACATCCCAAAGATGGGTCTTTGATTGAGAGGCGAAAAATTAGTCTAATTACCAATTACAATGTTTTTGGCTAGATTTAAATATTTTGCCACTAAAAATGTTAAATATTAGTGACAAGAGAGTTTGAACTTAAACAAAATAGGTATGAATCAAGCCATGCTGTATAAGTCTCTACTCAAATATAAAAATTACATGTCAAAGTTGAACCTTAAAACTTGCCTACATCAAAAGCGATAAAAAGAATGCCTTCGTTTTTGCTACTCCTTAGCAAATCGATCCTAAGTCCAAGTATTATCACTAATTAATTTGACTCATTATATAACGTGCAAAACGTGTGATCTGCTCCTCTTTATAAATAACAAACAGTATTCTATAGATCTTAAATGGGCACAGGGTGGATGAGCACAACGGTTATGAGTTCTTTCAACAAGCTTTTGGAATTAGTGTAACCATCCTCATCCTTGTATAGTAGATTTATCACGCCGGCAAGATTAACAACTCGAGTGAGGAGAGGCATTGGCACGGCGGTTGGACGGAGACACTATTGATTTATATTCTTACATCTGTTTGTAACTTGTTTACGAAATTGAGCATAGGTGATGCATCTGTTGGATGAGTGGTGTTGGCAACTTCCGGGGTCGTACGTGCTGGCAGGTTTGGTTCGGGTGCCGCTAATTCACTTCGAAGAATGTGAGTTTCAGATGCCCGATCGAGCTATGAAGCAAGCTGGCTGTCCACAAGGGATACCAAAACCCGCTGTAGACATGCGGCCATATAGGGGTGGTCGAGGGCCGAACTTCAAGGTGGCTGATGCCTTGATTTTGTTGGGTGACGAGGTGCACCAGTAGAATACCTGGCAGGAAACGTATGATAGCCTTGTATCGCTGAAGCACGACGGCATTAGTACTGAGGAATACTTACAGTGGACAAGCGACGAAGCCATTGAGGTCGAACAAGATGGCTTGGATCGACCGGCACTACTTCGGGCATGACCCTGTCAATTCAGCAGACTTTCCCCTTGCGACATTCCTAGGTCATGAGGATATCAGAACGTTGGCGCCGGAGACAGATCTTTCAAATTTTGTCATGAACGCTTACATAGAACTGCTCCGGATTAGAGAGCAACGTTTTAACCGGTCTGAATATTTAAAGCTTAACATGTATCCCACTCATTTTGTGGAATTAACGGTGAGAGAATTCACAGAATGGAGGCGAGGGGGCGGCAGGAGTAAGTGGAAACCAGGTCGAAACGTGTTAGGCATGATGAACGCAGACTATCAATGTCCCGCTGCTGATGCGAACCTTATCATGATACCCTGTCATCATGCAAACCACTGGTTCCTATTAGTTCTCCATCCAGCGTTCAGAACGGTTCACATATACGATAGCCTAAGGGAGGACGAGCCTGGACAGCTGCTGGCACAGATGTACAACGAGTACATCACTTTAGTGGTTAGTATTTATTTTTTGACCTTGGCTCATAGTATATTGTTCTTGTCTCATAGGCTTGATTCTCGTTTTTATTGTTGGATGCAGACTACTGTCCTCTCGCTAGCATGCGGACGGCCACAGGGTGACCCTTGGACGGTCGTGATGATAAAGGACCGACCAAAGCAATATAACGGTCATGATTGCGGGATTTACGTCCTCAAGTACATGGACTACATTGCTCGCTCGGAAGTGCTCAAACACTCCTCGTGGACTAGGAAGGATGCCTTGACGTTTAGGTATAGGATAGCCTGGGAGCTGAAAAAGAATGAAGCTAGACGCCTTCATTACCATTATCCTGACGTGCGTGGCTAGCTGCTGTGATGTTACAAAAAACTGTACCAAAAAGAAATGTACATAATTTTTCGCATGCTATGAATTTGGCGCTAAAATGTGCGCGAATATACCTTTCATATGACGGCATTCGAAAAAATTACGCGTCTCGCTTTTCGCCGAAATTTATAGAAATGGGCTAACTAGCGTGCATGAGGTGCAATGAGCGAAAAAAAAGTGACAAAAAAATTATAACTTTTTTCGGAAGCTATCAAATGGGGCCTAAAGTGTGCCCGAATAGGCCCTTCCTAGGAAAACTCAAAAATTAATGTGTCTCGTTTTTCGCCGAAAGTCTTACAAATGGGCTAACTAGCGTGCCTGAAGTGCAATGAGCGGAAAAAAAGTGACAAAAAAAATTACAACTTTTTTCGGAAGCTATCAAATGGGGCCTAAAGTGTGCCCGAATAGGCCCTTCCTAGGAAAACTCAAAAATTAATGTGTCTCGTTTTTCGCCGAAAGTCTTACAAATGGGCTAACTAGCGTGCCTGAAGTGCAATGAGCGGAAAAAAAGTGACAAAAAAAATTACAACTTTTTTCGGAAGCTATCAAATGGGGCCTAAAGTGTGCCCGAATAGGCCTTCCTAGGAAAACTCAAAAATTAATGTGTCTCGTTTTTCGCTGAAAGTCTTACAAATGGGCTAACTAGCGTGCCTGAAGTGCAATGAGCGGAAAAAAAGTGACAAAAAAAATTACAACTTTTTTCGGAAGCTATCAAATGGGGCCTAAAGTGTGCCCGAAAACGGAGTTACCAAAACTATCAATAATCCACAAATCAAATCACAAATTAAAGATTGCACAAACCAAATCACAAATTTAAACATTATATAAGTTCAATTTATACAACTGAAACATTAACCCTAACACTCTTCCTCATCATCGTCCTCCTCGACCATACTGCCAGGTTCGATACCTAACACTTTATAATGGTTTCTCTTGTCATGATCAGTCATCTTGTTACACAACGCACACTTTCGTAATTTTTTTTGACCCGTTGCTTCTTCAATCGGATTCTTCATGCGTATTGCTCGTTTTCGCCCTTTTGTTTGAGAAATAATTGGATCAAAAATATCGTCCTCCTCACCTTGTAGGTCAGTACCGTCAATGACTGGCTGTTTGGCTCGATTGAATCTACCGCCTGGAGTTGTCCGAATAGTCGGAGTGTCCACAGTTTCTGGTAATGCCATCCTAAACTGTGCATGCTTAGCCTTATCCCGTGCGGCTGCTTCAACTTGATACCTGTACCCATCAAATGTCGACGCTGCATCCATTGATAAACCGTGCATGATGTTACAAAGGTGATTATATCGCAGCGTCTCAGATTGCTCGAAATCAACTGAAACATTGGGCACGTAAGGAATGTGACCGTGGACTCTGTTGGCTTCCTTCGTCCACCGTTCCAAGATATACGGTGGAGGGATTTCACTAGCATTCTTGGCGCTCAAAACCCTCAACGCGTGTCGACAAAGTATACCTTTATGCTCAAACAGTTGACAGTTGCAATTAACCAACCCGGTGTCCTTACAAACTGCTACGGTAAAATGTCGTCTGGTCCTCGGAGCCGACGAAGAGCACGGATTGGCGAAGTTCGTCACATTTGTCAAAGCATAAACCTTGATAGCTCTGGTGGAATACTCGTGCAACTTTGTCATGCCATATTGATTCGACTTTAGTAGTTCCTCTTGAAACTGTCAAAACATTTCCTTGGTATAGACTTGAGCCGCATGAGCCTCTAAAGGTGAATAAACTAGTATAGCTCTTTCTTTGCAAACTGTAGCCGCGTCGGCTTCTCTCTCACGATACAATTGCCTGTCAACGGCTTTCTGCATCTCTAGTACGAACTCCGCTATACTTGAAGACTGGCCTACGTACCCATCAAAGAATGAATTCATAGCTTCGCTTCTCGAGGTCGTAGTCATTCCGGCTGCAAAAAACTTCTTGGTGTAGGCACCGACCCACTGTGTCTTGATCTCATACAACGATTGTAACCATTCGTGATTGTGCAAATAGTAAGTATCCATTAACGTGGCCCACCTCTCCTCGAACACGTCTACCGTCAACGATTTCTTCACACATGTATTAAAGTCAGTCTTGAATGACGGATGGTTTGCATATACATGGTGAAGCCGTTCGGGATATTTGTTGCTTATGTGCCATGTGCACAGGCCATGGTGAGTATCTGGAAGGACCTTAGCGATTGCATTTTTCATTGCCAGATCTTGGTCGGTGATGATGGTCTTTGGAGGAATATGATACATTGCTTGAAGCCACGTTTCAAATAACCACGTAAATGACTCCTCCGTCTCATCCCTAAGCAGGGCAAAGCCAAACGAGATTGACTGATAGTGGTGGTTCACCCCGGTGAACGGAGCAAAAGGCATAGAGTACTTATTGGTGCGGTATGTGGTGTCAAACGTCACAACATCCCCAAAATTTTGGTAAGCAGCTCTAGAACGGGGGTCCGCCCAAAATATAGTACTAATGCGGTTCTCATCATCCAGTTGGAGACTGTAAAAAAATCCAGAATTCTCACTCTGAAGGGACCTGAAGAGATCAAGTGTAGTTTGAGAATCACTCTTACCGAAAGACTCTCTCCTCTGAGCACGAAGTTCATTTCGAAGGTCTACTTCGTTGAAACTCAACTTGTCAATCCCCCCAGCCTGGCTTGAGAAAACCCCCATCATCTTAGAAGGTGGAATTTTAGCCTCGGCCATTGTAAAAATTAGTTGTCTGTGTGCCGCGCTTATTTCTCGGTGTTGATGAATTTGACCAATCTTACTGGGGGTCATCAACTGATGATTATGGCTCAACTCCACTCCTGTGACAACCCAATGGTTTTCATTTTTTCGGTGTACTGCATACACATGGGCCTTGCAGCCGGTACCCAGAAATGTGTCCCGTTTTCTTTGTCTTGTTGTCCCTTCGTCACTGATCCGAACGACCGGAGTTACATGCGGTGCTCCTCTATGACACTCAAATAGTCTTGCACAAATTTGATCTGTATTCGCCCGTTTTCTAGTCGTCTTAGTTCTAATACCGAAACCTATCGTTTTCGAATATGCTCTATAGTATGCTTCAACTTCGTCCAGTGCTTGAAAAACTTGACCAACGTAAGGTGGATCAGAACCTTCACAAAAATTATTTCCTCCAGTTGCATCCATATTTATACTGGAATCTAAAAAATAAAAATTATATCATTCTCAACAAGTCATAGATTTAAATAAAAGAAGAATAAAATTTATTTAAACCACCGTCTTTCGGGAAATTTGGTATAATGTAAAATTAGCAAAATAGCCCCCGATGAGCGGCAAATTACCGAAATGCCTCCGGGGGTTCATTATCACCCTAACGCCCCAAATCAGCTTCAAAACAACATTTCAGGTGCTTTGCTTGCATTTCTGGACTAAGAAATCCTTTGAAAAACTTAATGCTGTAAATTTACGAAAATACCCCTATCGGGGATGCGAATTACCAAAATGCCCCCTGACAAAAAAATCTGAAAAGTGCTTTGAAATGGGATTTTAAGCTTCCTGAATTCACTCTTTAAAATAACTTTTCAGGTGTCTCACACCCTTTCCTGAACTAAAAGTTATTTTAAGCACAAATTTGTGTAATGTAAAATTAGCAAAATAGCCCCCGGGGGTTCATTGTCACCCTAACGCCCATCAAACCAGCTTCAAAACAACCTTTCAGGTGTTTTACTTACATTTCTGGACCGAAAAACTTTTTTCGGGAAAATTACCAAAACACCCCTCGCGGGGGGGACAAATTACCAAAATGCCCCTGGCTTCAGAAAATATCAAAATTGCTTTAAAACGCTATTTTAAGCTTCCTGAGTTCATTCTTGATCTAAAAAGTATTTTACGGATTTTTCGCCTAAAAATCCCGAACCGGTGTCCGGATCGAGCGCTTAAAAGCCCGTTCGGCCAAAAAAATTAGCTAACAACTTTGGAATGGCCCGAATTCCTGGGGAATGGAACTTCCCAACACCCTAGGGTTTTCATAAAAGTTTCGCGTGAAATCGCGCTGGCTTGATATTTTAAATTACACTGCAAAGTTACAAGGTTGCGTCTATCAGTTAACCCCTTTCCAGTCTTTGGAAAAATCTAAAATTTTTACCTGATACAGATCTTTTGAAAATAACTAGGGTCTCTGTTTCGTACTTTGGCAAAATCTAGCTCTAGCTATTTTTTATAAATTCGTGAAAAATTCTATTTCTAACGCCCTAAAAAATCGCTATTTTGGAATTTTTCGAATGTAATACCCCGATTTGTCAAAACGTAATTTTGACGCCATAAACAGGAATTTTAGACTATTGTAAGAACAATTTAAGCGTAACACAATTTAAACAATCAATTGGTATGAACAAATTGAAAAATACTTACTTGTTTTAACTTGATATATTTCAAGAAAAATCCACCGATCTTCTAGCGGTTATCCACCGATCTTCTAGCGTAAATTTTTTTTGTTTGTATGTAGGTGAGATAGGGAGAATGAGGAGGGTGGAAGAAATGATTCGGGGAGGAGGGATTTTATAGAGAGAAAAGTGAGAGAGGAAGAGAAGAACCGTGAGTGAACAGCAGGGAGGGGGAGGGGGGAATGACACGTGGGGGTGGGGGGTAGGGTGGTAATGACACGTGGGGGAAGAGGGGGTTCACGGGTGGGGGAAGAGGGGGTTCACGGGTGGGGGAAAAGGACATAGGGTGGGGGCCACAGGGTGGGGGGCAAGGGGGGTGACGCGTGGGGGGGCAAGGGGGTGGGGTCACGGAAGGCAATAATGCCAACCGCATGTAGGAGTTGCGGTTGGGCATTATTGCCACCATTTTCTCATGAGTTTTTCATTTTCTCGTGATATTTTCGTGAATTTCTCATAGTATTTTCGTCCTTTTTCGTCTCTTTTCGTCCCTTTTTGCGCCACGTGGCCAACCGCTGCTCTTTCTTGTGGTTCGGTGGAGAAATTGTTATTTCTCCACCGGTAGATGTGGATCGGTCCTCTATATATATATATATATATATATATATATATATATATATATATATATATATATTTGCACTTAAAAGGAGTACATGATTTTAGTTTGAGAGATTGAGGTAATCTAACTAAAAATTAATTTGTGAAATTAAGTCAAATAAGAAGTGATTCCTTTTCTTTGCATTTGTTAGATGTATGAGTTTCATTTTAAAGTTTCAGCTATTTAGGTGAAACCAATTTCTTAAATAAACATCTGTTTTGATATTTTGACGTATTTTAAAAAATTAAATCATTTTTGGTTTGTTTATTGCTTATGTAAAATGAAGAAAAAAAATTCTTAATTTGTAAGTGTAGTCTTTATTTTTATACATGATTGTCGTGGTTTTATTTAATTATTTTTAAAGTAGTTTTGAGGTGTCAATAGTCAAAATCAAAGCCTAATACATAAACATATATCTATAGCATAGAGTTTTAAAAGTTGTACAAATGATTTTCTAGTTTTATAACATTTATAAATATCAGGACAATTATACCGATGAATTTTTTAATAATAAGAATTCATAGTAAAGAGTTAATAAGTAGGGGATGATTTTAATATTTTACCCTCGAAGATTTTATTTTGTTATTTAAATTACTTTTGAAGTGTTAAAAGTTAAAATTAAGCCCTAATTTATAGTATATTGAATAGGTAGAGTTTTAGATGTGTAGAATTAGTTTTCTAGTTTTATAAGGTAAACAAAAATTAGGCGAATTAGACCTACAACTTTTTTTTTTAATAATAATCATATTAAAGTGTTAGTAAGTTGGGCTAAAAAAGAAAAAGACACAAAAACAAAGAGGATGATATATCGCATAATTAGAAGAGGTGACATGTCATGTAAGTAGCGTCATTATCTATTTCTAATTCATTTATCTTAAAAATTATTTATGAAATTAAACTGTTATTTTTGTATTTTAACTAATTTTTAAGAGTTAAGTCATATTCAATTCGATTCTTTTTTAGTTTGCATTTATTGGTCTATATGATTCCAATTTAGAAGTTGAGGTCACATAATTAAAATTAATTTTTAAGTAAATTACCATGTTAGTATTTTTAAAAATTAAGTCATACTCACTTTCTACATTATTTTCGTAAATAGAAAAGAAAGATCTTTACTGTCTGAATGAGCATAAAAATGTCATATCATTTTACAAAATCATCTTTTTTAATATTTGAGGTTAATCAGTTACAATGTGACAGATAGGGATATTTAATTGCGTAAGATTACAAAATTCTTATACTTCATCTTTGATTTTTAGATTGTTCATTGAGTTCTAACCTTATAATATATTATGGTAATTATATATTTAACATTATTTTTAGTAGATTATCCTTTATATACATATATTAAGATATAGTTAATTAAAACGAATTGTAACTTCAAGAATATATATCCAAAAAATCTTGAGTATTCAAGATTTTTCTAATACTTATATTAAAATGAATTGTGACTTTATTTTTTAAATACATTTTATAATGAAATATAATGATTTAAAGAATATGATATTCAAGATTAAGTCCTAAGACGTTACTATATTTGTTAGGAAAAGTTTTAGCGTGTTTTGATTTTTTTAAAATTATATAAAATTTACTACTGTTCTTATTAATCTTGAACAGATTAATCAAAATAAAAATAAGGAAACCAATGAACCTGGGCTTTAGTTATATTTTATTTTTTAATCTAATTTTTCACTAAAATTTTGTAAAATTCAATGAACTAAGACACTAAACTGAAGATTACACTCACATCAAATATTTGCAAAATATATTTTTCTCTTTATACTACAACAATGACATGAAAATATAAAGTAAGTCAAAGTTGCATTTATGATTGAAAGTTGTCAACATTTCCACTGAGCAGAAATTTCTGATATAATTCATTATAGAGTACTAAATTAAAAATCAGTCACAGTCATTTATATTGGGAAAAAAATCCTAAAAAAGGTGCATAAACTGTACAATTAGTAATTTACTGTGTAGATATAAATAGGTAACTAAAAATAGACATTGGGACTGAAATGAAAGGAAGTGGAGTAATTTTAATTTATTTTGGAATGAATTATTTTTACCTTCCGTCAATGAAAATCCCTACAACCCTCTATACAAAACAGTTAGTGATCGATAAATATGCTTCGTGTTATTTTTGTTGATACCATAACCGATTATTTAGAAAAGTACCTTTTTATAGTCAATAAATAAGTGCCCTAAAAGTATATGACCATTGAGTGTCACTGTATGGGAGGTTCTAAGCATTTTCCTATGACCTGAGTAACGCTCAAAATTTTTTTAGACAACCATCGTTTTAAAAGATAGAATAATCATATAAAAAATAGCGTAGCATTATGGTGATAATCATAGTGTTTAATTGTTTCATTTCAAGATCATGTTCAACAATATTTGAAGGTGCCGTTTTGATCAGTTTGTGAAGATATTCTAAAGTAATCAATTAAATATGTGTATATTTGATTCTTTGTTTTCGCATCCATAAGAGTTTATGATGTCTACTTTAGACTTTGAGGTGATTATATTAAAATTAATCTACGAAGTAAACTGCTATTTTGGCATTACAAAGAATTCTGAAAATGAAGTCATATTCGTTTCTTATATTACTTATATAAAAAGATGTTAAGTGTTAATCTTTAATTTTGAAACACGATTTTCGTATTTTATATTTATGAGATTCTATTTTGTTATTTTAAATTGTTTTTAAGGTATTAAGAGTCAAAATTAAAGCCTAATAGTTTCTTAGTTTTTAAACGTTTACAAAAATTAAGCCAATAATATATAGAAATTTTTTAACAATAAATTATAATAAATAGTCAATAAGTTTGGATGAAAAAGAAAATGATCAAAACAAATAGAATGATTTGTCGCATAAGTAAGAGAGGTAAAAAGAAAAAGAACACTAAAAAAAACTAATGTATTTGAAAGTTTGATGTTATATGATTAAAATTTTAAAATTGGTTTTCTAGTTTCAAAAGGTTTACAATAATTGGGACAATAATATTCACAAAAATTTTAATAATAAACTATAGTAAAGAGTAGTAAGTTGTGTCCAAAAAAAGAAAAGGATATCAAATTAAATATGATGATGTGTCACATCGGAAGAGGGTAAATAAATTTTTTTTTTATAAAAAAACTTATGTTTTTGAAGTTCAACGTTATATAATTAGAATAAACTGATGTAGTAAATCTCATATTTGTATATTAAAATTATTTTCAATAATTAATTCATATTCATTTTTCATGTTGCTTTTGTGTAAAGAAAAGAAAGCTTTTAATTTGTGACCTACAAATTTTTTTATTTTCATAAGTGCCTTATGTTTTCTTTATGTTTGAGTGTTTATGTTATTATTTAAATCTTTTTGAGGTTTAATAGTTAAAATTAAATTCCAATATATTGATACATTGATTATGTAGAGTTTTAAAAGGTGTAGAATTGATTTTTTTACTCTTATAAGATCAACTAAATTTATGGTAATAATATCTCCGAATTTTTCAATAATAAGTCATAATAAAGAGTCATAATGTATGGGTGACTCTAATAGGTAGATGTAAAAGAAAAATGAAACACCAAAACAAACATGATGACATGTAATTTCTTTTTTATATTTGAGTGTTTATTTTATTATTTAAATTATTTTTGAGGTGCTATTTAAAGTATTTTTTAGGTATTAATAGTCAAAATTAAGTCCTAATATATTGATTAGGTAGAATTTTTAGAAGGCGTAAAATTAATTTTTTACTCTTATAAGGTCAACTAAATTTATAGTAATAATATATCTGAATTTTTTAATAATAAGTTATTAATAAAAAGTTAAGATGCATGTGAAACCTTAAAAAGTAGAGGTAAAAAAGGAATGAAACATCAAAACAAACATGATGATTGTTAATAAATTGGGTCAATGGACCCATTATCCGTCCACTAACAGATAATGTGTATTTGTTAGTCTGGATAATTACAGTTAATTAGAGGATATTTATCTCCTAAGTGTTTGAGGTAAATACATCTTTATCTCCTAAGAGTTGGAGGTAAAGTCAGTCTCTAATTGTATCTCTATATAAAGGCTAGAGATATCCCAATAAATCGAGGAAGTCATAGCAATAATCCCTCTCTCTATAGCACTCTCTCTAGAGCAATCACCAAGCTCTAGGATTTGGTTCGTGGACGAAGAACTCGACTCTAGTAGCCGTTTTCGTACCTGCGAAAAAGATCAAGCGTGTTGGAGGCTCGTAACAACAAGGATCCTACGTCGGAATTTTTTCGGAGACTTCGTACGGTATGTTTTCGAACCCATTACGTGTTACGTGGTAGCACGATGAATGTTGTAATCGTTTTAACATTGGTATCAGAGCATGATTACTTGTTGATTCGCCTTTAACATGCTAGATTAATTAATGTGCATGTTACGATTTTTTCCGGATACATGAATGAGACCCATTATTAAAATTCGAAATTTATTGAGCATGTTTTTCTGAAAAATAATTATATCTTTTTGTTCTCCTATGGTTGAGGATGAACTCCATAAAATTTCGTGATTTTTGGATGCATGATTTGTGAGAAATCACGATTTTATTTTTCAAGAAAACTGTGGTTTTTTCGAGTTTTGGGACTCAAATTCGGAGCATGATATTCTGTTTTTATCATGATCGGTTGGTACATAATTAATCTATGTTGTATAAGCTTTCCAACGATATATCGTACGCATTATTTGGCTTAAAAACGAGAGAGATATGGCATCCCGAAGTTGGCATCGCGACATGGCGGCGCTGGAAAAATTAGGGTTTTCCTACGAAGATGATGAACAGTAAACTCACGCGCGCCACGCGCTCAAGCCGAGCCGTACACGCGCCACATGCGCAAAACCGCGCCGAAACCAGCTGTCACGCTCATCCACGCGCCAGCGTGGCTGAGCCCACGCGCCAGCAAGGCAGGGTCCACAAACCCACGCGCTCCACGCGCGCGTGCCTACCACGCGCCTGCTCCAAGAATCTGCTGCGCTGTCCCACGCGCGTGGAGGCGCGTGCAGACTGTGTTTTGGCCGGTGTTCATCACCGCCGGCGAGTGGAGCCTTGTCGTGCCTTCTGAAAATTTTCAATGGTGTTGAATTACCTTTATACCCTCTGTGTGTGTTCTGTTTAATTTTTAAACGACTTTTTCTATGGAAAATTAACTTTAAAATTTTGTTTTATACACACAGAATTTTTATTTAATTTCAGAGGGCATATTAAGGATAAATTTACTGTTTGCCAATTTTTTAAGATTTATCTCTCAGTTTTTGGTCATTTGTGAGTATTTTTGTGGTACTTTTGTGGTTCCCAAAAATACGAATAATGCGTAAATATTATTTTTTGCACTTCGTGAGTAGCAATAAATATTTTTGGAGAGTTATATGACATAGATAAATTATGTCTAATTTGTTACATGCTTGCCTTGATTTGTGTTATGGTTTAAATATACTTTTGAGGTATATTTGTTGGGTTTTTGGTAAATCCACACTTTTAAACCATTTATATTTTCAAGGCTCTTGACGCCCGTTTTCCTTGGGAGGAGAATGTGGCCTATTCATCCATTTTATTACCCTTTAACTTCTTATTTGAGCATGCTAGTTTTAGGTTAAATGGATGGATATTAGATTGGCATTCTAAAGAAACTTATGTTTTATGTGTTTACTCTTGCTTTAAGAAAATTCTTTTGAGAATAATGTGCTGTGCGGCATCTCCATTTGTTTTATTGGAGTAGTTTGTAGTAGGATTCTCAAAGATGTTGTATTCTGCTATTTCCCTGTATATTTCGAGAAAGCCTTGTACGGGGATGTAATTTCGCACGCACATTATTCAAACCAGAATTTTCTTAGCATAAGTTATTAGAATGCCAATAGGGCTCAATGGAGTCCTTGCAAATTTAATTGCATGGTGCAATTTTATATTGTTCTAAATTATCATGTGGATGATTTATTATATTGTGGCTTATATGATGATGAAATTTATTGCGAAAAATTACTTGAAAAATATTTTTCCCAACTCACATACATGGGAGATGATTACGAGCTTAGCAGATTTTCGATTTCATGATGTGAGGAAGGATTATGTTTTTCATTTGAATTTTTTGAAATAAAAAATAAGGATGTATAATTAATGTCTTTTCCTTGCGCAATCTAATGTAGTGAATATAATGGCCACCAAAAATGTCATAGCTGATCTCGTTAAGGGTGAGAAACTTAACGGAGATAATTATGACGTTTGGCACAAAAAGATGAAATTCATGCTGAACGAACAAGAGCTCGAGGAGCACTTGACCAAGGAGATGGTCGCGCCAACTGAGGCGCAACCCCTAAGAGACCACACTGCCTACCAGAAATGGAATCAGAAAGATCGTAGTGCGCGCTACACCTTGTTGAGCAGCTTGCAAAATGATCTAATTGGGCAGTATGATGAACTTCCAACTTGCAAAGCTTTATGGGATCAGCTCAAGTTCTCTTTTGGTGGAACCTCAACTACGCGGCTTCGTAGCCTTGTGATTAAGTTTGAGGAGTACACAAAAGACCCTAAACATACCATGAGTGAACATCTAAGGATGATGTCCAATATGATTGGTAAGCTAAGGGATGCTGGCCATGCGCTCACAGATGAGCAGCAAGTCAGAGCTGTCATAAGGTCCCTTCCTGCCTCGTGGGCCAATATGAAACAGATATTGACCCACAGTGAAAACATCAAGAACTTTTCTGATGTTTCACAGCATGTCATCCTTGAGGACGAGACTCGAGATACTGACAAGACCCTTGCTTATGTCGCCCAAGGGGGATCGCGCAATGCAAATGGCAAGCGCAAAAGACAAAGTAAGAAAGGTAAGAAAGGCGAGGCTAGCACTTCTGCGCCAAAGGAAAGAAAAATGAAGAAACGCAAGAGAGGAAAACGTGGTGGGAAAAAGGATCTGTCTAAAGTTAAATGCTTCAACTGTCAACAGAAAGGACACTTCGCTCGTGATTGCACTGAGCCGAAGAAGGTACTTTCAGAATCTCTCTCTCAGTTATATGTTTCCTCACATGTGATGGTTGCTCATTCCCAACCTGTGTGGTTTGTGGATACAGGTGCAACAAAACATGTAGCACGTGATCGAGAGGGGTTCGTAGATTATCACCGGATTCCAGCGGGTAGCAAACATATCTTCATGGGAAACAATAGCTCCGAAGAGGTGCTAGGGGTTGGTTCTTACCAGCTCAAGTTGCGCACTGGGCGCACATTGATTCTAGAGGATGTGCGATATGCACCCACAGTTCGGCTTAATCTACTTTCAGTTACTGCTTTATTAGACAGTGGTTTTTCCTTTATTTTTAGGGGTAATAAGTTGGACATTTTTTTGGATGATGTTTTGTTCGGACATGGTTTTCTCATGGATAGTCTTTTTCAATTGGATTTAAATGATTCTCAGTCCTCTTATTCTTATATTGTGAATGATTCTACCACCTGGCATGCAAGACTTGGCCACATAGGCCAAGATAGAATGACTCGTTTGGCTAGAGAAGGCCTTTTAGGCCCACTCGCAAAAGTCAATCTACAAACTTGTGAGGCTTGTTTGGCCGGTAAAGCATGCAGGAAGCCTTTTGGAAAGGCTGTGAGAGCAACTCAACCACTTGAGCTAGTTCACTCTGATATATACGGACCTATGAGTGTAAAGGCACGCCATGGCGCCTCTTATTTCCTTACACTGATAGACGATTATACGCGATATGGTTATGTGTATCTGATATCTCACCGCTACGAAGCTTTGGACTGTTTCAAACGCTTTGTAGCTGAGGTTGAGAATCAGAAAGAGAAGAATTTAAAAACTCTTCGCACTGACCGAGGACGCGAATATTTGTCAGATCACTTCAAGAAGTTTTGTGAGGAAAAGGGGATACGCAGGCAACTTACTATTCCTAATACTCCACAACAAAATGGTGTTGCGGAAAGAAGGAATAGAACATTGTTAGACATGGTTAGGTCTATGATGGCGCAAGCAAACCTTCCTATATCTTTTTGGGGGATGCCCTTTTGACTGCAGCCTATATACTTAATCGTGTGCCTTCACAGTCAGTCAAATCCACCCCTTATGAGCTTTGGAATGACCAAAAGCCAAATTTGGATAACTTGCGCCCATGGGGCTCAGCAGGTTATGTTCACAGTACTTCTCATAAGTATGGGAAACTAGGGCCTAGAGCAAAGAAGAGTATCTTTCTAAGGTATTCTGGAAACTCTAAAGGCTATGTAATGTATGGTGAACATCCAAATGGTGGAAGGACTGAAATAGAGTCTCGTGATGTCGATTTCATAGAGAGTGATTTTCCTAGCATTGGAGATGTGAGTAAGAATCTTGACCTCTATGAGTTATAGGAGGTTGAACCCACTTTACCATCTTCAAGCGAAGGTGGGGAATTAGTTCCTCATCCGATTGTCGCTGAAGATAGTGTAAGTGACCTTCAACCTAGTGGGAGTATCCCAGACAGTGGGAGCACACCACAAGGACCATTAGGTCAACAAGATTCTCAACTGCGTAGAGGTGCACGAAGAAGAGTTCCACGTCGTCGTTTTGAGATTGACGGTGAAATTCTTATGTGCACTCCAAATGATGAGGACGAGCCTACTTCTGTGGAAGAAGCCTTATCTTCATCTGCTAGAAATGAGTGGATGGCTGCAATGAAGGATGAGTTAAGCTCAATGAAAAGAATCGGGTCTGGGAGTTGATTGACCTTTCGCCAGGGCGCAAGACTATTGGAAACAAGTGGGTTTTTTAAAGTCAAGCGCAAGGTAGATGGGTCAATTGACGAGTATAAGGCACGTCTTGTGGCGAAAGGCTATACCCAACTGCGGGGTATGGACTATGAAGATACTTTCTCCCCAGTGGTGAGATTTGCTTCAATTCGCCTGATCCTAGCTATTGTCGCCCAGCAGGATTTAGAACTTTTTCATATGGATGTTAAGACTGCGTTTCTCAATGGAGAACTAGACAAAGAGATTTATATGGCTCAACCCGAGGGTTTTGAAGTCAAGGGACATGAGCGCAAAGTTTGCCGGCTCAAACGTTCTATATATGGTCTCAAACAATCATCTAGGCAGTGGTACTTTAGGTTTCATCATGCCATTACCTCTATAGGTTTTGAAATGATTGAACAAGACCATTGCGTTTACGTAAAACGATCCAAGAAAAATATTCTAATCCTTTTCTTTGTATGTGGATGACATTCTTTTAGCTGGGAATGACATGAGTTCCATTGTCGCCACTAAGCAGTGGCTGTCCTCAACTTTTGAGATGAAGGACATGGGAGAAGCTAATTATGTGCTCGGGGTTAAAATCATACGTGATAGTCCAAAGAGACTTCTCGGTTTGTCTCAAGAGACATATATCAAGAAGGTCATTGAACGATTTCGTATGCATAACTCAAAACCCATAGACACTCCAATGGACAAGGCGTGTACTTTGACCACAGACCAATGCCCAAAGAATGATGAGGAAAAGAATCGGATGTCCAAAGTGCCTTACGCGGCTGCAGTTGGGAGTTTGATGTACGCTATGTTGTGTACGCGTCCAGACATCTGCTTTGCCGTTGGAATGGTGAGTCGTTATCAGAGTAATCCTGGACCCGCTCATTGGAATGCGGTGAAGAGGATTCTTCGATACTTACGTGGAACCGCTGATCTCGTCCTGTGTTATCATGGTGGAGACTTGAGACTGAGAGTATACAGCGATGCTGATTGGGCACTGATAGAGATGAGCGCATATCCACTTCGGGTAGAGCTATCTCTTGGCACAGCAAGAAAAAGTCTTGCATCGCCCTATCCACGATAGAGTCGGAGTATGTTGCTTGTTCAGCAGCAGTCCAGGAAACTGTTTGGTTGAGGTCATTCTTACAGGCTCTAGGGGTTACAGCTCATGCAGATGAGTCTGTCACTGTTCACTGTGTCAATACAGCTACCCTAGAT
Source organism: Escallonia herrerae (assembly GCA_033070095.1). Lineage (NCBI taxonomy): Eukaryota > Viridiplantae > Streptophyta > Magnoliopsida > Escalloniales > Escalloniaceae > Escallonia > Escallonia herrerae. The sequence continues at coordinate 14,740 of JAVXUP010003906.1, read as the reverse complement.
TTTGTAACGGACCCCAAATATCAAACACATAGGCTTTCGTTATCACTTCATTAGAACTTTAGTTGCGCAAGGAGAGGTGACCATGAAACATATACCTACTGGCAGAATGGTGGCTGATCCTTTGACCAAGCCTATTGCTAGAGATGTTTTCCTTTCTCACATTAGGAGTATGGGACTACGTAGGTTTTGATATGTTTATGGCATCTTATGTACTTGACATTATTTATTACATTAAATTTTCGTTCCTTGATTTGAGTTTATTATGGAATGAATGAATAATCTTTGTGATTACATATACATCCTTATTGAGAGTGTCACCAGGCTCGAATTGACCCACTCACACGGGTAATTCACCTTGGCGCTAAGATAGCGAGCAAGATGAGACATAATTGTCTTAAGCGCCAAGTGGGCGAATAAGATGATACAGCTTATAAAGCAAACATGTCGCCTTAGTTGGAGCTAAGATGAGACCTAAAAATGTAGGTCGATCATAGAGTATCTCCACAACTCTATGTAGCCTGTTTACAGCCGAATGTGAGATTTCAGGCAGGCACTATGAGAGTGACTGGGCTGAAAAACTCAGGTTAGGCGCTTGTACAGCGACTAGACTTAGATTCGTATGGCGTATTTATTATACATTTATGTGACACGCCCTTGAGGGTTACGCCATAGCATGCAAATCATACTGCATGTGCTAAATGCAGACCGACAGTGGGAGTGACGAATGAATCCCTGCTTCGTCACTGTGTGAGCCACTTGGATCAAAATTTTTGATCCTATGTAGTACCCTTTTCACCTTAGACTATGTCATGAAGAGGATACTCAATGTCGCTACTTTAGCATGTACCCTTGGATCATGGATGATGCGGTCTCGCGGGGCATGTCTAGGAAAGCGGTTGGGTCTAATTGGAATGACATGAGGGCTTTGGGAAGAAAGTTCAATATTACATCATGTTGTGTGATTCATAGCCCGGGCGACTTTGTCGATTTTCGTTTCGATATGAGTCATGAATACATAACATATGAGAGGTTTAACACTGCTCATTATGAGGGATTTGAGAGTGTTTAATCTGGTGTAGTTGAACTATCTGGGGTACATACGAGATTTATTGGAGTGATGTATTGTGTTAGTTTGGTGATAACTTAATACAATACTCCTCAACTGGACATCCTTTCTCGTAGGTCGCACGTTCCATTTCCTGTATGAGGAGATGAGTGGACGAGAGATAAAGAGGGACTACGATTTATTTGCCCTGTGTGTGGGCGAGTGGGAGCTGTTAATAAATTGGGTCAATGGACCCATTATCCGCCCACTAACAGATAATGTGTATTTGTTAGTCTGGATAATTACAGTTAATTAGAGGATATTTATCTCCTAAGTGTTTGAGGTAAATACATCTTTATCTCCTAAGAGTTGGAGGTAAAGCCAGTCTCTAATTGTATCTCTATATAAAGGCTAGAGATATCCCAATAAATCGAGGAAGTCATAGCAATAATCCCTCTCTCTATAGCACTCTCTCTAGAGCAATCACCAAGCTCTAGGATTTGGTTCGTGGACGAAGAACTCGACTCTAGTAGCCGTTTTCGTACCTGCGAAAAAGATCAAGCGTGTTGGAGGCTCGTAACAACAAGGATCCTACGTCGAAATTTTTCGGAGACTTCGTACGGTATGTTTTCGAACCCATTACGTGTTACGTGGTAGCACGATGAATGTTGTAATCGTTTCAACAATGATGTTTCGTAAAATTAAACAAAGATGACGTGTCGTAAATTTAAAAGGAGAAAAAACGAAAAATAACACTAAAAAAAGTTTACGTGTCGCCTCATGACGCACAACGCTTTGTCTATTATATATTGATATGATACGATATGATATAATATGATATAGATTCGAGCTAACTCTTCGTTGCCTTCCTGTTTGACACAGCACAAGCTTATCCGGCTATGAGTATTTGGTAAGCATCAGCAGCTTAGTGGCCTTTTAATTTGTAACATATATATGTCCGCTAATAATTTTGTGTCATTATTGGTACGGATGTGGTTTACCTTTCCATTAGGCAATGGCTTAATATTAGGTTTCTTTGGCTGAAACTCTTTTGATAAGATGCCAATGGCTTTTAAGCTTCTCTGTTACTCTGGCTGGTGTATGAGCTTCATTGTCCTTTAAGCTATTATGCTGGCCATTTTAACTGTCTTGATACCCTTCCTTTCGTAATACACCGAGTTTAAGGCACCTTTAAGGATAAATGGTAACATAACCAAGGCTGATTTTGGTCGCATGTGGGTAGAACTTTAACTTTACTCATGTATGCGTGGGTTTCTTTAATAAAATTTGCAACAAAAATTAAAGTATACTTTTTTTTTCTCTTAATTCTTTTAAGAAAAGTTCACCTACAAGTATCATTTCCATTCTGCTAAATTGGTCCACTAATTGCCCCAATTGATATATTCTGTTTTAAGTAGTGATGAACAAAAAGTACAAGCAATGTACAAAGAACATTCTTAGTTGAAGTGTAATTATCTCAGGTTTTATTGTCTTCTTATCCATGCATCCAGGTTAAATAGTTTAACTAGGTCTAACTCATGCATCCAGTTAGACAGTTTAATTAGTCCTTGGATGGACTGTTAGTGGTGGATGTCCTGGAAACGTAGCTTAAGCTAGAGGAACACAAAGAATTGTGGACTCACTTTTACGTTCTATGTTCGATATCAGTGGAAGTGTTATGAGTTTGATTACGTAGTAGACATACAAATATTTTTCATGACGGGTAAAAGAACTTAAAATTGATAAAGATCATCTTTTTGTATTTTGGCTATATACAAAAAGATTCTTTTCAAGCAAACTGATATCAGATTTACAGTTTGAGGTGTTAATTGGATCACTCTTAGCTTGTATAAGACAGCTAATAAGTACATTGATGTAAGACAACAATGAGCTCCGTTTATGACTTTGTAACATCTTAGAAATTTAATGTATGACAGTGAAATGCTCTTGAAGCTTCACAATAGGGAGAGTTAGAGATGTATTTCTTTTCATTATATACTCAACAAACCTTTCAATAGTTTTGTCGCTACATATAAAGTTCTAGTTACAACCATCTTTAGTGACATACATATCTGTAGTCGCGGATGCGAACTTTTTTTTATTTAAATCTAAAAGTCACTGGTCACTATTGTGTACACAGCACGATATTCAGTTGGTATAGTTCAACACAGAAACGAAGTTTTTGGGTTTTTATCATCTTTTAGTTCGTCTGGAGCATCTTAAGTTTTTAGAAATTGATTAAAAGTTGAACTTCCTACATGTAACTTTTTGGACAAACAAATATTCTTTTGCAAGTTTTAGATATATTGTTAATTGCTTTACGTATAGTTTATTTATCTCTATTTGTAAGGACAAAAGAGCAACAAGGAGGCTTTATAACTAACATCAAACATCTGCAACATTTGACCCTTGAAACTCACTAGAGGAAAGTTAGTGGTAAGTTAAATACAGTAACTTATTTCTAGAGATCTTATCCTCAGGATCCTTGGGAGACTATTTATTAAATTTAAGTTCTTCACTCTTAACTACTCTTAGTAAATATCATGTCACTAACTTTGTCAGTTCATTGATAATTATTTATTATTTTACTATTTGAGAAGAATGAAAGAAGGTTAAAAGCTCCAAGAGAAATCAAATCTAAGTAGCATTTGTCTTTTTAGATTGCTAAAGGTAACTTTTAGTTATATGTTGTCATAAGCTTTACCATGAGTTTGAAGTCTTATGCACCAATCTTTTAAGTCTAACACGTTACATGGTGTTGAACCAATTCTTTTTGAGATTAGATTACATAAGAGAATTTTTAAATCATTAGGAATAACTTTTGACAAGCTAAGAATTAGTTTGAGAAAAACAGGAAGTAAAACGGAAAAAAAGTTTTTAGACAACTTTTACCTCCAATGCAAGTACAAACATTGTAGGTGGTAGCAATACGGCGGATGTAATGTGACGTAGGTAGCAGTGGTAGTTAAGGGTGAGTTGATGGTGACAATTATGGTGGAAACAATTTTGTGATGTGCCAATGGTGTAATTATGGAATTAGTAGTGTTGGTAATTGTGAAAGGGATGGTCGATGTTGACAATGTGAAAGTGTTAATAATAGACATGTGTGCTAAATGGTGGCGGCAATGTGAATGTATTGTAGTTGTAGCGGTTACACAAATATTTAGTAATGACAACTGCGATGATGATGAAAGAGATAATAGTGTTGACGACGGTAAGGAATTTGTAGTAATAAGTTGTTACTTGTTAGTACAGTAGTAGCAGTGGTGGACAAATGATACCGATACTAGAATCGAAGAAACAACGAACTTTACTTAACAATAAAAATGCTAAGTTTAGTTTCTTGACGCGACTTGGAAGTCTTGATGAGATCTAGAAGTTTGTAAATTCTATGTAGAAATTAGGAACTCTAAAAATACTCATTAGACGGGCATCTTTTGAGATCAAGTTTTTCTATCCATGTACAAAAATCAGAAATTTCTCTTGAGTAAAAATGCAGTATTCGAGGTTTAATGGTTGCATACACCCCTACTACCACAAACTTCTCAATGGTACTTTCGTTAGGCTATACATGTTTGACTTAAATAATTTTAATATTGACAAAATATTGAGAACTAGACAAAACACACTTTACTTATGCAAACCGTCATTTGAATACATAAGGCATATGATGATATAATATGCAAATACTTTTTTACTGGATTTTTATACGCAAAACAATCAAGGATAAAAAAGAATAAAAATCAACATTTTGGCTGAATTGTTTTAATCTTTTGAATAAACAATTATCATCAATAAGATTCTAATCTTCTTAAGAGTTGACTCTTTTATTTGAAAGTTTTATTATTTAATTAATGAAGTTAATTGTTATGCCTAAAATGTATATGTAATTAGCTTATATACTATGTTGAAACTCAATCTTTTTTCTTTTTGAAATTTAGAGTCAATTCCACTGTGTCAAAGTACATGATTGACAATAAAACAAAAATGCATCGTGTCCCATACATTTGTACGGGCCTATTAGCTAGTATATATCAAAAGCTGAAGAAGTCTCTCATATACGCACGTAGGTTTTTTGAGCTATGATCTTTCTACCATATGAAAGATTTTAGAACATTCTCCTTTTGTTGCATAATTTTTAACTTTGTATGTAGTAGTCCCCAACTTAGTTGGTCTTTTCAATTAGAGTGCAACTATTTTAAATTAGATATTTATTATTAAATAATTTGTAGGTGTAATTTGCCTAATATTCTAAATTTTATAAACAAGGAAACCAATTCCACACCTTTTAAAACTCTACCTAATCAATATACTTATATATTATGTCTTAATTTTGATTATTAACACCTCAAAAGAACTTTTAAATAACAAAATAAAATCTAACAAATGTCAAATACAAAAATCACCCCCTACGTATAACTCTTTAATAATATAGATATTGTTGGTCTAGTTTTGTTTTATCTTATAAAACTAGAAAACAATTCTATATTTTCAAAAACTCTACATAAATTTAATCTATTAGGCCTCAATTTTTTTTTACTAAATCCTTGAAAGCACTTACAACAAGCAAAATAAAGTCTCGCAAATGTAATTCATGAAAATCGTTTACGAAATTAAAGATTAATACTTTACAAGTAAAATTAAGCTAATCTTAGCCTATTTTTTTTATTACCCGTTTTACTTATACGAACCATCGTCCTATCTGTTTTGGTATTCTTTTTTCTTCCTCTACCCTTACTTATTAATACCTACTATGATTTACTATTAAAAAAATCAAAGTTATGATTTGTCCAACTTTTGGAAACCATATAAAACTAGGAAACAAATTTTACAGCTTTTAAAACTCTATCTAATATGTACTTACATATTATGCCTTAATTTTGACTATTAACACCTCAAAACTATTTTCAAATAACAAAATGAAGTCTCACTAAGTCAAATACAAACAGCCATGTATAACGCCTTAAAGCACCTAAAGTAAACAACATCAAATTATGCAAATATAAAATACAAAAAACATGTATAGAAAAATTAAAGATTAATACTTCACAAAGTAAAAAGTAAGCTGTTAGAAGTGCAATTTTTTTTTGTTTTTCTTTTTTTTTACCTCTTTTACATATGTGAAACATCATCCAGTTCATGTTGGTGTTTTTTTTTTCTTTTTTTACCCTTACTTCTTATGGAGTAATATATACTGCGGTATTTGGAAATTCGTCCAATTTGTCCAACTTTTATAAATCTTATAAAACACAAAAAATAAATAAATTATATCTACATCTTCTAAAACTCTATCTAATTTATCTAAAATTTATATGATATGAGTGATGTCGATTTTTATATTTTATCATGTATATATGTATTACCTCTGTGAAAATCATTCTATTGATTTTTTCTAAAATTAAAAACGTAATCGACTATGCTAGAATATATGATTAACGAGAAAATAAAATTGAATCTCAAGCATGGGTCCGTTAGCTAGTGAAGGTAAAAGCTAATTATAAGCCCAAATACTTGGAATTACTGTACTACTTTTGGCCGATCCGATATTCCGTGTACAACGCTCATATGTTTGATTTTTTCATCATTTTGTCCTTGCAAGAAATTGCGCTGCACAAATTGTTGCTAATGCACCAATTTCTTGCCTCCATTTAATTGCAGCAACAGTTATGTAATCAAAACTATAAATAGCCAACCAGTGATCCACACCTCAACCTTGTAGCTAACTCACTAGTCCAAAACTTATACTGAAACAATGGACACGTACGTTCAAGTTTCTTCTGGTCCTTTTCCATCCCAAAATGTCATGTCTGAGCTTCCGCGTCGCACTGCAAATTTTCACCCTAGCATTTGGAAGTACCATTTTCTCGAACATGCTTCTGTTCACGAGGTAATATCGGAGTTTCACTTGGCTTATGTTTGATTATCTTGATGGAGCAAATAAACGAATCTTTAAACTTTTGATTTTGGTCCTGTTGTTTGTTTCATATATGTTACATGCTTGTTCAGAAAATTGATGCTGGCATGGAGGAACAATTTAAACAACTAAAGGAACAAGTGAGAGGAATGCTAGTGGCTGCTGCTGATAAGCCTTCTGAACAACTGAACTTGATCAATGACATCCAACGACTAGGCGTGTCTTACCATTTTGAAAGTGAGATTGATGCAGTGTTACAACAAGTCTTTGATATCGCTCGTGAACCCGATCATACCGATGACCTCCACACTGTGGCTCTCCGTTTTCGATTACTTAGACAACAAGGGTATCAAGTCCCATGCGGTAAGTCTTCCAAAATATTATCAAATACTTCGATGCCTATTTACATGCATGTCTATACTCAGAGACGATACGAATCCTGGGTTGTCAGTTGGGGCAACCTGTTGGGGCAACCTCGGGCACCCTTAAGCTTCAGAATTTTGTACAAAGTTCTTGAAGGACTTTTTCATTTAAAGCATTTGACACCTCTAGACCTAATATTTGGAAATGATTGCGCCCCTATGGCTCGTGTTGGGTGTAAAAACAGGTGTTTTCGAAAATTTCAAGGACAAGGAAGGGAAATTCAAGGATTCCCTAGTCAGCGACCTGCGTGGGATGCTAAGCCTGTATGAAGCAACACATCTCAGGGTGCGCGGAGAAGATGTGCTTGACGAGGCACTTAAGTTCACCACCACTCACCTTGAGTTCGCGATAACCCAAGAAAACACTCCACTTGCAGCACAAGTTGCTCGTGCCCTAAAGCGGCCGATCCGCAAGGGTTTGACAAGGGTAGAGGCAAGGCATAACTTCTCAATCTATGATAAAGACTATCAAAACAAAGTGCTACTGAGTTTTGCAAAGTTGGATTTCAACCTATTGCAGAAGATGCACCAGAAAGAGGTTAGCAATATCACGAGGTAAGTCTACTTATTAGGCACACATGAAAAATATGACCATGTTGGCGTAAAAAGAGATTGTACATAACTGAATATTATTCATTCAGGTGGTGGAAAGATTTAAATTTTGCAGAAAAATTACCTTTTGCTAGAGACAGAGTGGTGGAGTGCTACTTTTGGATACTGGGTGTTTACTTTGAGCCCCAATATGAGCTCGGCAGAAGGATAATGACCAAAACAATTGCAATGTTATCCGTCCTGGATGACATCTACGATGTGTATGGTACCCTTGAAGAACTTACTGTATTCACGGAAGCGATCCAAAGGTCCATTTCATGCCCTTCAGTATCCGCCGACCTAAATTAGCTCATATAATTAAGGATGAATCCTTAAACCAGCTTTTTTTTTTTCTTTCATAAAAACTGCACAAGGGGAATATATCTAACAAAAGTTACTTGATTTTCAGATGGGATACTGATGCCTTAGACCAGCTACCAGAGTACATGAAAATTTATTACAAATCACTATTTGATGTTTATAATGAAATCGAAGAAGAGATGGCTGGGGAAGGAAGATCATACTGCGTCCACTATGCAAAAGCAGCAGTAAGGCTTTTATTGGTCAATATTTTGTACGTAACTTTAAAATCATTACAAGTTTGAGTAATCAATTAGCTAATTTTCTCTATTTTCCAGTTGAAACAATTAGTTAGAGCATTCTTTGAAGAAGCCAAATGGTTTAACAAAGGCTACATTCCAAATCTAGAGGAGTATATGCAGGTTGCACTTGTATCTGGAGCTTACAAAATGCTCACAATTACTTCCTTTCTTGGCATGGGGGATTTAGCAACAAAGGGGTCCTTCGATTGGGTGACCAATGACCCTCTGATCGGTAGAGCTTCATCAGTCATTTGCAGACTCATGGATGACATTGTGGGGCACGAGGTAAGATATGGATGTTTGGCAGCCAAAAGTCCAACAATCATATACAAACTATTACAACATGGACATAGATATAAAGACAGATAAAGCACTGAAATTGTACGTCTGGTGATCCAATGACTATAGCTTCGACTTTTTGTTGGTCACTAAATTTCTTCTTCTTATGACTGAACAACCGCTGTACATTCTACGTTTACTATCCAGTGATTACACTACATGTACAGTCAAATTTTGATTTCTTGGCTTAGCTTTAAGCTTTTGTGTGTTTGCAAATTGTAGTTTGAGCAGGAGAGAGGACATGTGGCCTCGGCTGTGGAATGTTACATGAAACAACATGGTTGTTCAAAGGAAGAGACATATGCTGAATTCCAGAAAGAAGTTACAAACGCATGGAAGGATGTCAATCAAGAGTGTCTCCGTCCAACGGTGGTGCCAATGCCTCTCCTCACCCGAATTGTCAATCTTGCACGCGTGATAGACCTACTATACAAGGATGGAGATGGTTACACAAATTCTAAAACCTTTGTCAAAGAACTCATAACCTCTATACTTGTCGACCCTGTGTCCATGTGAGAACGAAGAGCTATTGTCGTATGTGTGTTGAAAAATAAGTTCCTGAGACTTCTCTTTCTCTTGTGAGAACGAAGAGCTATTGTCATATGTGTGTTGAAAAATAAGTTCCTGAGACTTCTCTTTCTCTTGTGCGAGTTTGCCGGAAATGTATTAGTGATTCAGTATTGCCAATCATCTTCTCATTTGGATATATGCTATAAATAAAAATGAATAAAAAGAAGAGAAGTGTATGCTTTTTTGTTTTTTTAAATGTCAATGAATTAAGTTGGTTGATGATGGATGTATAATTGAAAACTTAGCTCAACATTGATCAGCCCGCTCACTTTGATACAGTGTAATTGCATCTAACTCAAAATCAATTAACAACGAGAGGAGAAGCCCACGAACCTTACATTATGAGTTCTTATATTTTTTCCAATGATGGATTGTATCTCAAAGTACGATTGAGATCGATTTTCAGCCCTCGCCCGGAAATGCAACCTTTTCCTGGCTTTCCAAACAAAGCCCATTTTTCAGAATCAAGTTTCAAGTCTTGAACGCGCTGAGGGCCAAGCCTGTGCCGCAAGCTCCGGGGGCACTTTTTTGGCCAGAAATGTTGCAAGCAGGCGCTGCACTGCTTCAAAAGGCAAGGAAAGCCTAAACCTTATCCTTATTGGAGCCTCTTCAAGGAGCGTGAAGGCAGAGGGCTTCCACGAGAAAAATACCCCCGTTTTTTTTTTATCATTTCCATTGCCCTGTTCTTTGTAGGTGCATGTTTTAGCTGTCGTCCGTGATGCAACACTAGATAAAGTTAGTAACTATGAGGTGACACTGTACATCATTTTGTGTAAGTTCATAACTTATCATGGAAACTAACACGGTATTTAAGAACGGACCAATGTATTAGGTGATATACTTACATACAACATGCATATCAAATTCCAAGTCAGTCGGAGCTCAAGGTTGTCTCATCTAAGTAGCGTATGCTCTAACATTTGCATCTACAAATCTGATTTTGACTTCCGATCTACGTGAATACTGATACATATAATTGCATTGATTACCCACCGCAATTCAATGTTTGAGTTTGAAATCTAAGGTTCTGTTTGATTTCACTTTTTTTCCCCCAAGTTTTTTCTCTAGTTTGGGAAACTTGAGAAAATAAATGCTTTTGGCATACAGTTTTTCATTTTTTCCCTTCAGTTCTAAAATAGGGTTGTTTTTGAAAACTCTCATATGAAGTTTTGGATTTTATTTTGAGACCACTATCACCACCACCACCTCCCACCGCCGACCGCGACCGTAGGCACCTTCACCGACGACCAACGCCGGCAGCGATCGTAGGCCTGCAGGCCCACCGGCAACCACCACCGGCCACTGCCACGCCCCACCACCGCCACCGCAGACCAACATTAAAGAAAAAATTGGGTAATCAAACACCCAAAAGAAAAAACTCAAAATAAAAAACTGGGTAATCAAACACCCATTTGTTTTTGTTAAAAAAAAAACTAAACTGATTTTTGTTTTCATTTTTTTGGAAACAGAAAACCAAAACTGGAAGTATTTTCAAACGCTACCTAAATTTCTATGATGAGTTCTCGATGTCATGTTGTATAAGTTACATAAGACATCGCCTAATAAATACATCTCTAGACAGCACGCGAAGTCAGTTCTGAGTTTTTGTCGAAAAAGTGCGCTCACTCTTGACGAGCCAGAAAACCAAACTTAGTTTATTCAAATTGCATCGAACATGTATTATCAAACTTGGTGATTGAAGATTTGTGCAGAGTAATAAAATTGTGATAATTTGTCTTAGAAAAAAAAACTGGAATGTGTGGGTGTCCCACATCGGTTGTTCAGAATAAGTCGCGACTTGGCCCTAAATATACAAGTCGTCTTGTTCCACATCAGTTATTTAGAGAATGTCACTACTTATCTCTAAGTATATATATAAGTTGTCTTGTACTGTACTTGAGGGTCAAGAGAGAGGAGCCGTATTTGTTAAGAGAGACAGAGATCTATAATCGCTATTGATAAACATAGTGAAATCGCTGCTACCACCGTAGAGTAGGCTTTCGCCGAACCATATAAATCTTGTGTCTTGTGTACCTCTATTTTCTATTATTGTTTGCGATTCTCTTATTTATTGCATGGTGCAAAATCTAGTATATTCCTTTACAAGTGGTATTAGATGTAAGGTTTACGTTAGATTGAAAGCACCTTGCGATGGCGCCAAATACTTTGATGAAGTATGACTCGAAGAAGATTGATGGATCAAACGTTTTCAGTTTATGGAGGATGAAGATGCGTGCTGTTCTGATTCAGCAAGGGTTGTTGAAAGCATTAAAAGGGAATTAAGGACTTCCTGAGACGATGTCTGCCGATGAAAAAGAAGACATGTTGGAGAGAGTCCCTAGTGCCTTATTGTTATGTTTAGCCGACAACGTATTGCAAAATGTTTCTAAGAAAATGACTGCGGCTGGATTGTGGCTAAAATTGGAGAGCTTATACATGGCGAAGTCTCTGACAAATTACATATATTTGAAGTAGCGGTTGTATACTCTTTAGATGAAAAAAGGTACATCGATTAATGATCATCTTGATGAATATAATGAGGTGATATTGGATCTGCAAAACATTGATATCAAGAGAAAAGATGAGGATCAAGCTTTACTATTGCTGTGTTCTTTACCTCCGTCATATGAAAATCTTGTAACTACCTTATTGTATGGGAAGGACAATATCTCCATGGAAAAGATTATGGCTGTGATAAATTTTAGGAATTAAGGAAAAAGGTTTCAGAAAACAGGGTGATGGTGTAATGGCTCGAGGTCAAAGCAATGACCATGCTGACTCTAAAAATAGAGGAAGATCGAGGTCTCAGTCAAAGGCCAGAAAATTGAAGTGCTACCATTGTCACAAGGAAGGGCATTATAGAAAGCATTGTCCTGAGCATAAAGGGAAGGAAAATGATAATTCCAAGACAGCTGATGTTGCTGGAGTAGTAGAAGATAATTCTGGGGGTGCGGATGTTCTTTCAGTTACTATTAGTTCCTCGAATGGAAGATGCATTCTTGATACGGGTTACTCCTATCATATGTGTCCAAATAGGAATTGGTTTGCCACTTATCGCTCATTTGATGGTGGTAAAGTTCTTATGAAAAATGATGTTGCCTGTGAAGTGGATAGGATAGGTTCAATTCAGATTAGGATGCATGATGGTATTGTGAGAACTTTGACTGATGTCAGGTACGTTCCAGAGCTAAGGAAAATTTAATTTCTTTGGATACACTTGACTCCAATGGTTGTAGCTATTGGGCTGCAAGTGGAGTTATGAGGATAATGAAGGGTAATTTTATTATGATGAAGAGTTAAAACAAAAAAGTCTCTATTTGTTACAAGATAGCACAGTTACAGGAGCAAGAACAACAGCTTTATCTTCTGATATAAATTCTGACACTACCAAGCTTTGGCATATGCATCTTAAGCATATGAGTGAGAGGAGTATGGATGTGCAAAGCAAACAAGGTTTGCTGGGAAGCAAGAAAACAAGAAAGCTGAATTTTTATGAGCATTGTGTTTTCAATCGAACTGTTCATATGAATAAAGGTACTATAGATTATATCCATTCGAATCTTTGGGGTCCTTCTACGGTTCTGTCTAAGGGTGGTGGTAGATATATGTTGACCTTTATTGATGACTTCTCAAGAACGGTCTAGGTGTACATTCTGAAAAAGAAGAGTGATGTCTTTGTTCAGTGGAAGCAGTTTAAGATGATGATTGAAAAACAGACCGACAAAGAAATTAAATGCTTGACTACTGACAATGGCATGGAATTCTGTTTGGATAAGTTCACTAAATTCTGCAAGAATGAAGGCATAGTGAGGCACCGCACTGCTAGAAAAATACCACAACAGAATGGGGTTGCAGAATGGATGAATAAGATTCTCCTTAAAAGGGCTCAATGTATGGTTTCAAATGACTGGTTATCGAAGGAATTTTGGGCAGAAGCTGTTAACACAGTTGCATATTTAGTGAATAGGTCTCCATCGACTGCAATTGATTGCAAGACTCTTAAAAAAGTTTGGTCTGGTAAGCATGCTAATTACGAAAATTTGAGGATATTTGGTTGTCCTGCTTATGCTCATGTTGATGATGGTAAGCTTGAGCCGAGAGCAAAGAAGTGCATTTTCTTAGGCTATGCAAGTGGGGTAAAAGGGTGTTGTAGTATCCTGATTCTAAGTCATCAAGGTTTCTAATTAGCAGAGATGTGACCTTTGATGAGTCTTTGATGCTTTCAAAGAAAGAGGAATTGATTGATGCAGGGAAAGACCACGGTGCTAGGGGAAAGGTGGAGCTAGAGGTTCGAGCTCTAGATTATTTGCCTAGATTGTTCTCATTCTACCATGGAGAAAGGAAAACCTCCGGAACAACAATATAACATTGCTAGAAACAGATTGAGAAGAGAAATTTAACCTCCTCAGAAGTATAGATATGCAGATATGGTTGCTTATGCTCTTAGTGTGGTAGAAAGTATTGAGGTTGAAGAGCCTATTACATACAAAAAGGCCATCAAGAGCATGGAATCAACGCAGTGGACAATTACTATGAGTGAAGAGATACAATATCTTTACAGAATCAAATGTGGGAATTGGTGAAACGCTTGTGGATCAAAAGATTATTGGTTGCAAATGGGTCTACAAGAAGAAGGAGAAAATTCCTGGAATGGAATATGCAAGTATAAAGCACGCTTGGTAGCTAAGGTTTTACTTAGAGAAAAGGTATTGATTACAATGAAATATTTTCTCTTATAGTAAAACATACTTCGATAAGAGTGTGCTTGCTATGGTTGCTTTGTATGACTTAGAGTTAGAACAACTGGATAAGACAGCTTTTCTACACGGTGAGCTGGAAGAGCAGATATTCGTGCGTCAGCCAGAGGGTTTCCTAATTCAGGATAAGGAAGATCATGTTTACTTGTTGAAGAAATCCTTGTATGGATTAAACAATCTCTAAGGCAGTGGTATAAGCGGTTCGACATGTTCATGGCAAAGGAAAGGTTACACCAAGAGTGCATGTGACAGTTGTGTGTATCATCAGAGGCTCACAGATGGTTCTCATATATATTTGTTGTTATATGTTAATGACATGTAGATTGCTGCCAAAAATGATTTTAGATATCAATGTTTTGAAAGAGTAATTGAAAAGGGAATTTGAGATGAAAGACTTGGGTTCAGCAAAGAGGATAGTTAGGGATATAAATTCAGAGGGATCGACCTGCAAGAATTTTGTACTTGTCCCAGAAAAAGTACATTGAGCAAGTATTGCAGTG
>JAVXUP010003905.1:0-49093 GCA_033070095.1 Escallonia herrerae | reverse complement strand
AATTCGTAGGAAAGAGCACTTCTCAACACGGTAGAAGTATCCGATAATTTTAAAGCATGGAAATTGAACAGAACCCAGAAAAGATTACTGCGTGGGATTGGGTTTGGGATTTTCACGCATGGGCAGATCTTTCAACAACTTGACCGGCACTTAATAGGTGCCCTTGTTGAAAGGTGGAGAAGTGAAACGAATACGTTTCACTTCCCTCTCGGAGAGCTGACAATTACCCTAGAAGATGTAGGGTTCATCTTAGGGTTACCGGTGACGGGGCGGCCGGTAATAGCTCCTCCGTCGGAAGCAACGAATAAGAGGACCGCTAGGGACTTCTTTACTTCGATACCCCAGGATCAATTTAGCACTGGTGGTATCAAGTTGAAATGGTTGGTAGATACCTACAAGGTTCTGCCGGATAACTACACGGATCAGATGCTTGTGCTGTACACACAAGCTTTCCTCTTGTGGGTGATGGGGGCAATTCTGTTCCCAACAACGTCGAAGAATACCGTCAGCGTCAAATATTTACCGTTGTTGGGTAACCTGCTGGAGGTTGGGGATTATGCCTGGGGAGCCGCAACTCTTGCGTACCTGTACCGAGCATTGCACAAGGCAACGAGGCCCGACTCCAAAGCGATATGTGCATGTCTCTCGCTATTGCAGGTATATCATACAATTCTTGATTACGTGCTCGTTTCTTTTTTTTTGGTTGAATTGACAATAAAATTTGACGATACTTTATTTAATTTGTCTTTGCTCTCAGGTGTGGTCTTATGAACACCTTGCTACCGGCGCACCCAGGCGTAGGGACGGAACCGATAATGTGTGGCCTCGGTTGTGCGCCTGGGAGTACAGCCGGAAGGACAGCCACTACCCGAGGAGAGACGATCCCCATCACAACATTACGTACTATCGGGGGGAGCTCGACTCGTTATCTCCTGGCCAGATGCGATGGGCACCGTACAAACATTTGGCGCGACGGGTGGGAGAGTCGTTCGTCTTCACGCTCTCCGGGTTGCAACGCACACCCCTGATCCACTTCGAGGTCGCAGAGTGGCAGCTGCCAGATCGCGCTATGCGCCATTTTGAGTGCCTGCAGGGGTTGCCAGCCGGCGCGCCGGATATGAGGCTTAACAGGAACCCACCGGGTGTCGGACGGTTTGGCAAGGCAAATGCGCACGACTTGTGCGCACGAGAAATTGAAGTTTGGAATTCCTGGCAGGACACGCTGGCGGCCATTGTGTCGGAGCCTGACCCCGTGATCAGCATCGAACAGTACAATGGGTGGTACTACCGCATCACCCGGAGGAGAGTAGCTCCAGTAAGGTTTGAACGCGGGGAGAAGTACCACCCTAGGGGTCAGATCGATGAGCACATGGCATACAATCTGGTAAGTTGGCCAACCAGTGCCTTTAATTGAACTTGATGATTCTAACTGTGTATGAAGTTACTTATTTATTATCTCTCTGGATGTAGGTTAATGCCTCGTTCGCCTTCTTCCAGAAGTTGAGCGAGCGGAAGGATTTGGTGGATGCAATGGGCGAGGAGCTTCGCCAACAGGCTGAAGCGTTGGCGTATGGCTGCGGGAATTTTTTGCGCCAAGCATCGGGCCAGCCTTCCGGCGTCAGCCCGGGAATGGGTTATCCGGGGTGGCAGCCCCCATATGTGAGCGAGGGATACACCGATCCCTCGGGACAGACTTCGGGAGTGAGCCAGGGATATGGTGGTCCCTCTGTACCGGGAATGGGTGGTGATTGGGGACCGCCAAGCACCATGGGCCAGGCTCAAGCGCCGTGGGAAGACTACAGTGCGCCCTCCTTCTCTTTGCTATTGGACTCGGAACCCCAACCCCTCTCTCAGAGTCAAGTCACGCAAGACTGGGGTTTCGGACACATCAGTCTGTCGGAGACACTGCCCATTGTCCCGTGGGCAGGACCATCTATTGCCGAAGGAGGGCAATATCCCCCGATCGACCCCCCCGAAGGAGTGCAATATCCCCCCGTCGACCCCCGAGGGCAATATCGCAAAGGGCATCCAGTGAAGCCCCTAAAGCCGCATAAATGCCAAATAATCAGAGAGCGTTATTTTAGCGGCTTCCCCCGGGACAAAGCGTTGTATAGTGTGAATCATCCGGAGGGCATGGATTACACTTGCGAGTGGGGAGAAATGGCCTCCCTGGCTCCGGGGAGTTGGTTAGACAACGGTGTCATCTCCACATACGTGGAGATTCTGAAGGAAAGGGGTCGGGAGCGGCTGAACGGGTATCCGGCCATTTTTTTGGTGGATGCCTTTTTTCATAGCCTCCTAGTGTCTGAATGGCATGAGTGGGTCGAGCAAAGGCGGAAGAAAAAGTTGAGCCAGTGGAGACCGTCCGCTAACCTACGAGCGTATCTTACTAGGGATAGTCCAGTGAGCGCAAGTGTTGCCGACGTGTTTCTAATCCCATTTTTAGGGGAAAGCCACTGGTACTTGGTTTGCTATGAACCGAAAGAGAAAGTCGTATCGGTGATCGACAGTCTCCACGACGATACCACCCACATGCCTGTGCTGCAGATGTACAAAGCCCAGTTGGACTCAATGGTAATATTACGATTGTTGTTTAACAGTTATTGTAACTTGGCATAAATGTTAACTCGTGTCTTACGCCGTTTTGTGTTTCTCGCAGAATATATTTTGTGCAATGGTCAATGGTATCCGTGGTAACCCTGTACCGGCGCGGCCAAAGCTCGATTTGCGACTGAAGAAGAGGAGGCCCAAGCAACGTAACACTTCGGACTGCGGCGTCTTCCTTTGCATGTACATGGATTACATTTTCCGGTCTGAGAGCCTCAAGGCGGCCGTGTGGAGCCAAGCAGAAGTAGACACCTTTAGATATAGAATAGCTTGGCAAATTATGAAAGGCCGGCCTAGAGCGGTTAGGTTTATTGTAAATCCGGCTAATGCCGAGAATCCCCCCAACATGATTCCCCCAGTTGACATTGTACCATTACAATGTCAATTTTTTTTAATAAACCATGATTATTTAGAAAGCTCTCATTGATTTGTGTTGAAGATTATTGATTGATTGATTTGTCTGATTTGCGTTGAAGATGATTTTGATTGATTTGAGTTGGTTTTTTGGCTCTCATTGAGAATGATTGAAAGGTGGAAAACAAAATGTGTAGCGGACAGTAGGGAAGTGCAAAAATTTTCGAGTTACTGCTGCGCCGTCCGCTACACAATGTGGCGGACTCGGGAAGTGAAAATTTTCTAAGTGTTGGGGTTGAGAGTTTCTGCTGGGCCGTCCGCTACACAATGTGGCGGACACTGGGGGAAGTGAAAAAATTTTCCAAGTGTTGGGTTAAGAGTTTCTGCTGCGCCGTCCGCTACACAATGTGGCGGACACTGGGGGAAGTGAAAATTTTTTCTAAGTGTTGGGTTAAGAGTTTCTGCTGGGCCGTCCGCTACACAATGTGGCGGACACTGGGGGAAGTGAAAATTTTCTAAGTGTTGGGGGAGTTTCTGCTGGGCCGTCCGCTACACAATGTGGCGGACACTGGGGGAAGTGAAAAAATTTTCCAAGTGTTGGGTTAAGAGTTTCTGCTGCGCCGTCCGCTACACAATGTGGCGGACACTCGGGGAAGTGAAAATTTTCTAAGTGTTGGGGTTGAGAGTTTCTGCTGGCCGTCCGCTACACAATGTGGCGGACACTGGGGAAGTGAAAATTTTCTAAGTGTTGGGGTTGAGAGTTTCTGCTGGGCCGTCCGCTACACAATGTGGCGGACACTGAGGGAAGTGAAAAAAATTTCCAAGTGTTGGGTTAAGAGTTTCTGCTGCACCGTCCGCTACACAATGTGGCGGACACTCGGGGTAATGAAAAGATTTTCTTAGTGTTGGAGTTTAGAGCGGACAGTGGGGTACTCCAGGTGCAAAAAAATGTAAAAAATTTGGAAGTTGTGCGCCGTCCGCTACACAGTGTAGCGGACATCTACTTTTTCTAGCCAATTTTTTTTTAGTTGTTGGTATTTTTAGCTGTTGGTCAGACTTTGTTCGAGTTGGTAGTTTCTGGCAATGGAATAAGTGCTTTAGCAGCGGATTAAACAATCTCAACATTCTAAAGCGCATGATATTCCATAAAAAATTTGACACCCTCAAATCATCAATTGACCATCACAATTCTCAAATGCACAATTAAGAACCTAAAATTATCAGACACAAATTTATTAACAGAAATTTATTAACACAAATTTAGGGTTCAACATTGGGGAAAACTTTTTCACAGGTGCTTTGATCAAACACGGATACTTGAAACCTAAATAGCCCCTTGTGTTCAAAGATTACAAACTCCCCTTCATTGAGGTCGTGCTGCTCGCAGAAATTACTCCAACCCTCTGCGAAATAAAGTTGCTCTTGGCCGCGCTTCTTCTTGATTTTAACAAGCCATGACCCCTTGCTGCTGGTTAAAGTTGCTTCGAGCCAAGTGGCTTCGTGCCAAAGTGTGGTAAGCAATCTGCAGAAGGCTACCGGTATGGCCTATCACATTCATTATAAGACAGGTAAGTTTTTAAGCAAAGATAAAATTAACACACACGAAAACACAGAGTAAGAGGGATGCCTACAAGTTCGGTATGAAACCCAGGCACCATGACCTTGAAGAAGTGCCTGTTCACCGAAGCAGAAGCCATGCGGACGGTCGCCGTAGAGGGGGTCGCGGGTGGGTGAGACGTTGGAGACAGAGAGAGAGAGAGAGACGGGTGGAAAAAGAGAGGCCGTTCTGATTGGTATTTAATAGGAGTTTGACGTCCGCTACATTGTGTAGCGGACAGAAGGCATACCAACAGTTTTCTGTCCGCTATATTGTGCCGCGGACACTTTACAATCCCAATAATGTTGGTCTCTGGTGCGCCGTCCGCTACATAGTGTAGCGGACGGGGCAAGCAAAAAAAAAAAGATTTAAAGTTAATCTGTGAATGGGTCCATCAGAAATAACCTTCCAGTCTTCGGTAAGAAGATAATCTCATCAAATATTACGTATTATTACAAATGTCAAACAATCTTGATGGCTTATACAAAAAAACTAAAGGTCCACTGCAGCTGCTTCTTCCTCATCTTCGGCCTCATCTTCTTCCTCGTCTTGCAAAACCCCTGGACTTATCCCCAGTGCCTTGTAATGGTTCCGCTTGTCATGGTCGGTCATTTTGTTGCACAATGCACACCTTCTCAGCTTTTTAGGTTGAGTTGCCTGTTCAATAGAGCTCTTCATCCGCGTAGATCTCTTGCGTCCTTTCGTCTGCGATATAATTGGGTCCAAAGGCCGGATATCATTGTCGTCTTCCTCCCCCGGCTCGTCATCTTCTGATCCCGTTGTAGGCTCAGTGTCAACCGCATTGCTGACTGAAGCTGCTTCCAACTGGTCGACGATGGGCTCTTGCTGCTGAGCTACCTCGAGGAGATGTTTATATCCGGCCATTGTAGCAGCACCTTTTACGGACAAACGGGTGAACATTGTCACCAGATGATTATACCGCAACGTCTCTGATTCTTCAAAGTCAGTATACGGGTGCTCCGGAAAGGCAATGGTACCGTGCAACCTGTTTGCACCTTTCGTCCACCGTGGCAGGACATATTTATCGGGGATTGTCCTGATATTCTTCTGGGTGAAAAACCGCAGAACGTGTCTACACAGGATGCCATGGAACTCAAACTTCTTGCAAACACATGTCACCGAATCCGTCAATGTGTCATGGCTCACCGTATAAATTCTGCGCAGCTTCTCAGGGACGAGGTCATTCACGAGCGAATAAACCTTGTACTCACGCGTAGACATTTCTGCCACCTTGTTTATACTGTATCGTCCCGATTTTCGCAGCTCTACTTGGTATAGCAAGAAGATCTCCTTCGTATAGACTTTGGCACCGTTCAGCTCCAGCGGGGTCTCGAGCAACCTTCTCCTTTGTTTGTACGTTGTTGCAAAGTCGGCAGCCCTTTCTTTTACGAACAACGAAGCTACCGCTTTTTGTGCGGATGCAACGAAAGTCTTCAAATTGGTAGCTGTACCCACATAACTATCGAACGTGGCATTCATAGATTCACTCCTGCCCGTCGTTTTCATGCCCGCTGAAAAATACCTCCTCGTGTAAACGCCAATCCATTGCTCTTTGCGCTCGTACAAGTGCTGGAGCCACTCGTTGTCTTGCAATGAGTAATCCCGAACAAGCTTTTCCCACCTCTCCTCGAATTCCTCAATCGTTAACGACTTGGTAACGCACTTGTCAAAATCCTGTTTAAAGTCTGGATACTTTGCGTACACGTGATGCAGACGTTCCGGGTATTTGTTGCTTATGTGCCAAGTGCACAAGTTGTGCCGGGTGTCTGGGAAGACGGTCGCAATAGCCTTCTTCATTGCCAAATCTTGATCGGTGATGATCACTTTGGGTGCTTTGAAGTTCATTGCTTCCAGCCACGTCCTAAACAACCATACAAAAGAACCCTCGCTCTCGTCCCTTAACAAGGCGAACCCGAACAGGATGGAGTGATAATGATGATTGACGCCGGTGAAAGGAGCGAACGGCATCGAGTACTTGTTGGTACGGTATGTGGTGTCGAAAGTCACGACATCCCCAAAATGCTTATAAGCTAGCCTCGAACGACCGTCGACCCAAAAAATTGTACTAACTCGATGCTCGTCGTCAAGTTTATAATCGAAGGTAAACTGCGGGTCCTCCATCTGCATCCGTTTCAATAGGCTCATTGTCGATTGCGCATCATTGAGGTCATACGCGGCTCGTCTATGGGTTCGGACCGCGTTACGAACGTCTGTCGTGTTAAAGTTTAAATTTTGAATTCCCCCAGCCTGTTCAGCAAGAACATTAACAATCTCAGTAGGTCCAATTCGCGCATTGCTCATTGTGTGAATTAGGCTCCTCGCGACCTTACCCATCTTCTTGTGTTGATGCATCTGACTCACCTTAGAAGGAGTTACTAACGGGTGATTGTGTGCCAGTTCCAGGCTGGTAATAAGCCAATGATCATGATTGGGTTTGTAGCTTACGAACATCTTGACCTGGCAATTTGTGCGCTCAAAGCAGTCCCGTCTTCTACGCGAATATCCTATTTCGTCATCACTGTCATCATTGCCTACGCGTGTCTCATTTTGCTGTGGATTTCTGCCCCTATGACACTCGTATAAGCGAGAGCATATCTTTTTTGTTACGTTGCTTGTTCTTGTAGTCTTTATTCTAATGCCAAAACCAACCCTCAATGAATACGCTCGAAAACATTCTTCAGCTTCTTCCAATGTTTGAAACGTTCGTCCTAGATACGGATCACTAGCATCTACGGGGACGTTGGAGCTCGACACGAAATCAGACATTGTGAAACAAGACCTGTGTAGAAATAGACTACGCTTAACAATCAAATGGCATTTCTAACTGAAAATATTACCTAAAAATTACCTTGGCGAATAGACCAATTTAGGATGACAAACATACCGTATGCATAATCTCAAAAGTGTCTCCAAATTAACAATTATTAATTTATTGAACATAACAAATTAAAATTACTAAGATAAATAGACGAATTCATCATGCCAAAAAATTGAATTAAACTATAATGAATTTATTTAGAGTTAACAAATTACACCTTTTTTATGAACATCATGTCTAGAACATCACAAATTGATGAATACAGTGACAAATTTCTAGAACATAAAAAAAAATCTATACTTTTTTGTCCAAACAAAATAAAATTATATTTTACCAGTCAATCCATAAAGAAAACTTCACCATTCGCAAACTTACCTTGCTTGAGTGAAGCTTGAAGCAAGTGTTACTCGAAGCTTGAAGGGAGCTGAAAATGGAAGCGAGTCCGAAGGAGAAGAAAATTGTAGCTGAAGGAGCTTGAGGAAGTTTTTGGGTATAAAAGTACTGTCCGCGATACTGTGTAGATCTCCTATTTCCGACAACATTGACGTGTGTAGAAATGAAGGTACAGACCCGTCTGGAAATGTGTCAGTTGTGTCAGGGCTGTCAGTCGTCCGCTAGACAGTGTAGCGGATGACTTTTTGGCTGTCAATGTGGGGCCAAGAAAGCCGTCCGCTACACAGTGTAGCGGACGGGGGAGCAGGGGCAAGATGGTAAAAAGGTCCGTCCGCTACACTGTGTAGCGGACGACTGACAGCGCCGCAAAAATAAAGGATCTGGGCCGTCCATCCTGAAGGGATGGACGGCCAGATCGCGCTAGCAAGATCTCCTATTTTGCTAGCGCTCTCAACGGATCAGCTCCATATATATATATATATATATATATATATATATATATATATATATATATATATGGGTTGTGATCCGTTGAGAGCGCTAGCAACTTAGGTTAAGTTGCTAGCGCAATCTGGCCGTCCATGCGCGATCTGTGGACGGCCAATTATGCAGCGGACATTTTTTTGAAGAAAATACCCCCGAGGAGTATACTGCATCGCTTGTTCGCTACATAATGTAGCGGACATAAATCAAAAAAATATTGCAACCTGGACAGTCTTTTCTCTCTTGTCAGAGACTATTGGAGCTGGAATGATATCAGCCGCCGCTTCTCTCTCTCTCTCTCTCTCTCCCTCATCTCCTCTTTCTATTTCTTTCTTCTTTCTTCAATTCATTAGAATCGGATGTGTGGAATAATAGCAAAAATCATAGAATGTAGAGAGAAAATCACAACAAACAGTGGATGGAGCGATGAAATCCTCCTACTCATATTCTTATTGTTCAGAATATGATAAGATACAGTGGTAATCCCCGTTAGAGCTACAATTGCATGAGTGGAACCATTACTCCAGCCCTTACACCTGAAACAATCCCTGTAGCTTTTGTTCTTGTGGCATTTGTTCTTACCTTTTGTAACGGACCGATCGAACCCACCACCACTCTAGTGGCAACCATGTTCATCAACAAAACTACCACATGCATGGAACTCATCAATCACCAGTAAACCCAAAACCACCACATCTCCAAACGCCAGCAAAATCCACCATTGCTGCCGATCAACCAAGCTTGATTTTCAAAATGGGTCAAAGTCTGTAACTCGTACAAACTTAGAACCCAACATCCTACAAACGTAGAACCCACCGAGTCTTTGCCGGCGTGGAATTCACCGGAGCCACCGGAGGCGAAGGCAGGCACGGCCAGGCCAGTGCGGAGCCGATGGCCATAGCTGCGGCCGTTGAGCGATCTATTGATGTCCGAGAGAGAGAGAGAGAGATCTAACCCAAATCTGAAAGTGAAAAGATTTGGGTTTTTTTATATTATGTCCGCTACATTATGTAGCGGACAAACTAAAGTACACAATGAATTGAACAGGCAAGGGTATTTTCGTTAAAAAACTGTCCGCTACATAATGTAGCGGACGAACTTAAAAAAAAGCAAAAAAAAGATCTGGTCCATCCACAGATAGCGTGTGGATGGCCAGATCGCGCTAACAACTTAACCCAAGTTGCTAGTGCTCTCAACGGATCACGACCTATATATATATATATATATATATATATATATATATATATATGGGAGTTGATCTGTTGAGAACGCTAGCAACTTGGGTTAAGTTGCTAACGCGATCTGGCCGTCCACGCGCGATCTGTGAACGACTGACAGCGCCTCAAAAATAAAGGATCTGGATGGACGGCCAGATCGCGCTAGCAAGATCTCCTATTTGCTAGCGCTCTCAACGGATCTGCTCCATATATATATATATATATATATATATATAGGGGGCCGATCCACACCCACCGGTGGAGAAATAACAATTTCTCCACCGAACCGCGGGTAAGAGCAGCGGTTGGGAAAAAGGATGCCACGTGGCGCAAAAAGGGACGAAAAGGGACCAAAAAGGACGAAAATACTATGAGAAATTTACGAAAATATCACGAGAAAATGAAAAACTCGTGAGAAAATGGGCATTAATGCCCAACCGCAACTCCCACATGCGGTTGGCATTAATGCCCAACCGCAACTCCTACATGCGGTTGGCATTATTGCCTTCCGTGACCCCCACTCCCCCTTGCCCCCCACCCCGTGGCCCCCACCCTATGTCCTTTTCCCCCACCCGTGAACCCCCCTTCCCCCACCCGTGAACCCCCCCTTCCCCCACTTGTCATTACCACCCTACCCCCCACCCCCACGTGTCATTCCCCCTCCCCCTCCCTGCTGTTCACTCACGGTTCTTCTCTTCCTCTCTCACTTTTCTCTCTATAAAATCCCTCCTCCCCGAATCATTTCTTCCACTCTCCTCATTCTCCCTATCTCACCTACATACAAACAAAAAAAATTGACGCTAGAAGATCGGTGGATAACCGCTAGAAGATCGGTGGATTTTTCTTTAAATATATCAAGTTAAAACAAGTAAGTATTTTTCAATTTCTTCTTACCAATTGATTGTTTAAATTGTGTTACGCTTAAATTGTTTTTACAATAGTCTAAAATTCGTGTTTAGGGCGTCAAAATTACGTTTTGACAAATTGGGGTATTACATTCGAAAGATTCCAAAATAGCGATTTTTTTGGGCGTCAAAAATAGAAATTTTCACAAATTTATAAAAAATAGCTAGAGCTATATTTTGCCAAAGTACGAAACAGAGACCGTAGTTATTTTCAAAAGATCTATATCAGGTAAAAATTTCAGATTTTGCCAAATACTGGAAAGGGGTTAACTGATACGCGCAACCTTGTAACTTTGCAGTGTAATTTAAAATATCAAGCCAGCGCGATTTTGCGCAAAACTTTTATGAGAACCCTAGGGTGTTGGGAAGTTCCATTCCCCAGGAATTCGGGCCATTCCGAAGCCGTTAGCTATTTTTTTGGCCGAACGGGCTTTTAAGCGCTCGATCCGGACACCGGTTCGCGATATTTAGGCGAAAAATTCGTAAAATACTTTTTAGATCAAGAATGAACTTAGGAAGCTTTAAAATAGCTTTTTAAAGAACTTTTGATATTTTCTCATGCCAGGGGGCATTTTGGTAATTTGCCACCCCGCGAGGGGTGTGTTGGTAATTTTCTCGAAAAAGTTTTTCAGTCCACCTGAAAAGTTATTTTAAAGAGTGAATTCAGGAAGCTTAAAATCCTGTTTCAAAGCACTTTTCAGATTTTATGATGCCAGGGGGCATTTTGGTAATTCGCATCCCCGATAGGGGTATTTTTGTAATTTTGCAACCTTAAGTTTTTGAAACGACTTCTTAGTCGAGAAATGTAAGCAAAGCACCTGAAAGGTTGTTTTGAAGCTGATTTGGGGCGTTAGGGTTATAATGAACCCCCGGGGGCATTTCGGTAATTTGCCTTTGCTAATTTTACATTATACAAAATTTCCAACAATTACGTTTAAATAAATTTTATTCTTCTTTTATTTAATTCTATGACTTGTTGAGAAAGATATTATTTTTATTTTTTAGATTTCAGTATAAATATGGATGCAACTAGAGGAAATAATTTTTGTGAAGGTTCTGATCCACCTTACGTTGGTCAAGTTTTTCAAACACTGGACGAAGTTGAAGCATACTATAGAGCATATTCGAAAACGATAGGTTTCGGTATTAGAACTAAGACGACTAGAAAACGGGTAAATACAGATCAAATTTGTGCAAGACTATTTGAGTGTCATAGAGGAGCACCGCATGTACCCCCGGTCGTTCGGATCAGTGACGAAGGGACAACAAGACAAAGAAAACGGGACACATTTCCAGGTACCGGCTGCAAGGCCCATGTGTATGCAGTACGCCGAAAAAATGAAAACCATTGGGTTGTGACAGGAGTGGAGTTGAGCCATAATCATCAGTTGATGACCCCTAGTAAGATTGGTCAAATTCATCAACACCGAGAAATAAGCGCGGCACATAGACAACTGATTTTTACAATGGCCGAGGCTAAAATTCCACCTTCTAAGATGATGGGAGTTTTCTCAAGCCAGGCTGGGGGGATTGACAAGTTGAGTTTCAACGAAGTTGACCTTCGAAATGAACTTCGTGCTCAGAGGAGAGAGTCTTTCGGTAAGAGTGATTCTCAAACTACACTTGATCTGTTCAGGTGCCTTCAGAGTGAGAATTCTGGATTTTTCTACAGTCTCCAACTGGATGAGGAGAACCGCATTAGTACTATATTTTGGGCGGACCCCCGTTCTAGAGCTGCTTACCAAAATTTTGGGGATGTTGTGACGTTTGACACCACATACCGCACCAATTAGTACTCTATGCCTTTTGCTCCGTTCACCGGGGTGAACCACCATTATCAGTCAATCTCGTTTGGCTTTGCCCTGCTTAAGGATGAGACGGAGGAGTCATTTACGTTGTTATTTGAAACGTGGCTTCAAGCAATGTATCATATTCCTCCAAAGACCATCATCACCGACCAAGATCTGGCAATGAAAAATGCAATCGCTAAGGTCCTTCCAGATACTCACCATGGCCTATGCACATGGCACATAAGCAACAAATATCCCGAATGGCTTCACAATATATATGCAAACCATCCGTCATTCAAGACTGACTTTAATACATGTGTGAAGAAATCGTTGACGGTAGACGTGTTCGAGGAGAGGTGGGCCACGTTAATGGATGACTATTATTTGCACAATCATGAATGGTTACAATCATTGTATGAGATCAAGACACAGTGGGTCGGTGCCTACACCAAGAAGTTTTTTGCAGCCGGAATGACTACGACCTCGAGAAGCGAAGCTATGAATTCATTCTTTGATGGGTACGTAGGCCAGTCTTCAAGTATAGCGGAGTTCGTACTAGAGATGCAGAAAGCCGTTGACAGGCAATTGTACCGTGAGAGAGAAGCCGACGCGGCTACAGTTTGCAAAGAAAGAGCTATACTACTTTATTCACCTTTAGAGGCTCATGCGGCTCAAGTCTATACCAAGGAAATGTTTCGACAGTTTTAAGAGGAACTACTAAAGTCGAATCAATATGGCATGACAAAGTTGCACGAGTATTCCACCAGAGATATCAAGGTTTATGCTTTGACAAATGTGACGAATTTTGCCAATCCGTGCTCTTCGTCGGCTCCGAGGAACAGACGACATTTTATCGTAGCAGTTTGTAAGGACACCGGGTTGGTTAATTGCAACTGTCAACTGTTTGAGCATAAATGTATACTTTGTCAACACGCGTTGAGGGTTTTGAGCGCCAAGAATGCTAGTGAAATCCCTCCACAGTATATCTTGGAACGGTGGACGAAGGAAGCCAATAGAGTCCACAGTCACATTCCTTACGTGCCCAATGTTTCAGTTGATTTCGAGCAATCTGAGTCGCTGCGATATAATCACCTTTGTAACATCATGCACGGTTTATCAATGGAGGCAGCGTCGACATTTGATGGGTACAGGTATCAAGTTGAAGCAGCGGCACGGGATAAGGCTAAGCATGCACAGTTTAGGATGGCATTACCAGAAACTGTGGATACTCCGACTACTCGGACGACTCCAGCCGGTAGATTCAATCGAGCCAAACAGCCAGTCATTGACGGCACTGACCTACAAGGTGAGGAGGAAGACATTTTTGATCCAATTATTTCTCAAACAAAAGGGCGAAAACGAGCAATACGCATGAAGAATCCGATTGAAGAAGCAACGGGTCAAAAAAAATTACGAAAGTGTGCGTTGTGTAATAAGATGACTGATCATGACAAGAGAAACCATTATAAAGTGTTAGGTATCGAACCTGGCAGTATGGTCGAGGAGGACGATGATGAGGAAGAGTGTTAGGATAATGGTAATGAAGGCGTCTAGCTTCATTCTTTTTCAGCTCCCAGGCTATCCTATACCTAAACGTCAAGGCATCCTTCCTAGTCCACGAGGAGTGTTTGAGCACTTCCGAGCGAGCAATGTAGTCCATGTACTTGAGGACGTAAATGCCGCAATCGTGACTGTTATATTGCTTTGGTGGTCCTTTATCATCACGACCGTCCAAGGGTCCCCCTGTGGCCGTTCGCACGCTAGCGAGAGGACAGTAGTCTGCATCCAACAATAAAAACGAGAATCAAGCCTATGAAACAAGAACAATATACTATGAGCCAATGTCAAAAAATAAAAACTAACCACTAAAGTGATGTACTCGTTGTACATCTGTGCCAGCAGCTGTCCAGGCTTGTCCTCCCTTAGGCTATCGTATATGTGAACTGTTCTGAACGCTGGATGGAGAACTAATAGGAACCAGTGGTTTGCATGATGACAAGGTATCATGATAAGGTTCGCATCAGCAGCGGGACATTGATAGTCTGCGTTCATCATGCCTAACACGTTTCGACCTGGTTTCCACTTACTCCTGCCGCCCCCTTGCCTCCATTCTGTGAATTCTCTCACCGTTAATTCCACAAAATGAGTGGGATACATGTTAAGCTTCAAATATTCAGAACGGTTAAAATGTTGCTCTCTAATCCGGAGCAGTTCTATGTAAGCGTTCATGACAAAATTTGAAAGATCTGTCTCCGGCGCCAACGTTCTGATATCCTCATGACCTAGGAATGTTGCAAGGGGAAAGTCTGTTGAATTGACAGGCTCATGCCCGAAGTAGTGCCGGTCAATCCAACCCATCTTGTTCGGCCTCAATGGCTTCGTCGCTTGTCCTTTGTCCGACCGAAAGCTTGGGCGCGAGGCCTGGATTCCTACTTGGGGAACCTGACTCTGGCACTGAGAGTCGTATGCGTCAGGAGGCAAGCGACTATACGGCTCCCAGAATTCATAGCTATGCGATGAAGACGCGTCAGGAGGCAAGCGACTAGACGGCTCCCACACCTGACTCTGGGGCTGATAGTCGTACGCGTCAGGAGGAGGGCGACTAGACGGCTCCCACACCTGACTCTGGGGCTGATAGTCGTACGCGTCAGGAGGAGGGCGACTAGACGGCTCCCCTTGGTAACCCTGGTACGCAAGACTAAAGTTTTGAACTTCAGTCTTGTACCTCTCAATGGACCTCTTGAGATTGTCAGGAGCCTGCGCGACAAACCAGTCAAACGACTCCAGCTGCTTGAACACCTCAATGCCCTGGTCAACCTAAAAAACATGCATAGAAAATATGGCTAATCATTTCAGGCATGGTCGATAAGGTGCGCAAATAAATTACCAAACAACACTAGCATGACTTACAATGGCCAATGCCCAGAACTGGTCATAGACCTCACGTGGCGCATACGATGTCTTCTTCACCTGGGAAGGGCGATTCACCCTCGTGCGCGTCACCCTGAGAAACCACTGTAAGTATTCCTCAGTACTAGTGCCGTCGTGCTTCAGCGATACAAGGCTATCATACGTTTCCTGCCAGGTATTCCACTGTTGCACCTCGTCACCCAACAAAATCAAGGCATCAGCCACCTCGAAGTTCGGCCCTCGACCACCCCTGTATGGCCGCATGTCTACAGCGGGTTTTGGTATCCCTTGTGGACAGCCAGCTTGCTTCATAGCTCGATCGGGCATCTGAAACTCACATTCTTCGAAGTGAATGAGCGGCACCCGAACCAACACATTAGCAATAGTCATTATTTCAATGTATTAAAACAAATCCTCACTTCCCACCACTCCGAACGCTTAATTACGCTAGTTCCCACTGAATTTAGCGCCAACGTGGTTATATAGCAATATACCCCCCGATGGCCCCTACACCCCCAACACCTCAAAACCGCTTTAAAGTCAAGTTTTTAAATGGGTTACGTCAATTATATACCAAATATATAAGGAAAAATTTTAAAGGGGGAAAGTTACCAAAACACCCGCTACTTATGCAAAATACCCCCTGGCAGTCATCGCCGGTGCGTCACAAGGTTTAGAACATCCGGAACAAAATAAGTTTTCGAGTGTCTCACACCCTTTACTGAACTAAAAGTTATTTTAAGGTATGAATTTTAAGCTGGATCCTTCCTAGCAAAATAGTCCCCGATGAGCGACAAATTACCGAAATGCCCCTGGGGGTTCACTATCACCCCATCGCCCCCGAACTAGCTTCAAAACAACATTTCAGGTGGTTTACTTACATTTCTAGACTAAAAAGTCGTTTGGAAAACTTGGCGCGGGAAAATTGCCAAAACACCCCTCGCGGGGTGGCAAATTACCAAAATGCCCCTGGCATCAGGAAAAATATCAAAGGTGCCTTAAAATGCTATTTTACGCTTCCTGAGTTAATTCTTGATCTAAAAAGTATTTTACGGATCTTTCGCGCAAAAATCGCGAACCGGTGTCCGGATCGAGCGCTTAAAGGGCCGTTTGGCCAAAAAAATAGGTAACGGCTTCGGAATGGCCCGAATTCTGGGGGAATGGAACTTCCCAACACCCTAGGGTTCTCATAAAAGTTTCGCGTGAAATCGCGCTGGCTTGATATTTTAAATTACATTGCAGAATTACAAGGTTCCCTGTATCAGTTAACCCCTTTCTAGTCTTTGGAAAAATCTAAAATTTTGACCTGAGACAGATCCTTTAAGAATAACTAGGGTCTCTTTTTTGCATTTTGCCAAAATCTAGCTCTAGCTATTTTTTATAAATTCGTGAAAAACTGTCTATATTTGGCGCCCTAAAAAATCGCTATTTTGGAATCTATAAATGTAATACGCTGATTTGTATAAACCTAACATTGAATTATAAGGAAATTCAAAATACTTACTTGTTGTGACTTGATGTATTTAAAGAAAAATCTACCGATCTTCTAGCGTAAAATTTTTTGGTTTGTATTGTTGTGGAGATTATGTAGGTGAGATATGAAGTACGAAGGAAGTTGGTAAAGATGATAGAGTGCAGAAGAAGGGTTCGGGGGAGGGGATTATAAAGAGAGAAAAGTGAGGAAGAGAGAAGAAAAAAGACAGAAAAAAGTGAGGAAGAGAGAAGAAAAAAGACAGAAAAAAAAACTCGTGATTGAGCGGTCAAAGGTTGTGGCAAAAAAAAAAATTTGGCAGAAGGACACCACGTGGGGCATCATGGGGGGAGGGAAGGACGCCACGTGGCATCACAATAAGGAGTAAGGAGGGGAAGGACACCAGGTGGGGCATCACCGGGGGGGGCACCACGTGGCAGGGCCATCGCCCCCAACCGCGGGTTGTTTATGCGGTTGGGCCACGTGGCAAGGGAGGGGCCGCCACGTGGCAGGCCATCGCCCCAACCGCGGGTTGTATAAGCGGTTGGGCCACGTGGCAGGGGCCATCGCCCCAACCGCGTATACAACCCGCGGTTGGGCCACGTGGCATGGGTGGGGGGACGCCACGTGGCAGGGTATCGCCCCAACCGGGTATACAACCCGCGGTTAGGCCACGTGGCAGGGGTGGGGGGACGCCACGTGGCAGGGGCCATCGCCCCAACCGCGTATACAACCCGCGGTTGGGCCACATGGCATGGGTGGGGGACGCCACGTGGCAGGGGCCATCGCCCTAACCGCGGGTTGTATACGCGGTTGGGCCACGTGGCAAGGGTGGGGGACGACACGTGGCAGGGGCCATGGGGTTGGGCCACGTGGCAGGGGTGGGGGACGCCACGTGGCAGGGGCATATTAATGCCAACCGCTGCTTCTTCATGCGGTTGGTGTCCTTTTTCTCCTTTTCGCCATTTTCTCACCATTTTCTCATGCCTTTTTTGCCATTAATGCAGTGTCCGTACGACTTTTTCCCAACCGCTGCTCTTACCCGCGGTTCGGTGGAGAAATTATTATTTCTCCACCGGTGGGTGTGGATCGGCCCCCATATATATATATATATATATATTTAATTATTCATTTCTTTCAAGCACTAACTTATACTTTTGAGTGTTTGGTAGGAATGAAATCACTATCAAAAGATCAACATTCACGCTTATGGTTCGGAAGAAAGAGTTGATGACACTTAAGGATGCATTGTTATCATGTAACAGTGTAACTATTAGCCCGAAGATCATCAAGTCCCCAAGGGGTCAACCCCTATGGAACAAAGGTTAAGGCCACAGGTTCTTAGGGGCCTGCCATTTATGGAACAAGGGTCAAGGCCACCAATTCCTAGGGGCATGTCATCTACGAAATGAGGGTCAAGGCCACAAGTTCCTAGGGGCATGCCATCTACGGAACGCGGGTCAAGGCCACAAGTTCCTAGGGGCTTCCCATCTACCGAACAAGGGTCAAGGACACATGTTCCTAGGGGCATGCCATCTACGGAATGAGATTCAAGGCCATAAGTTCCTAGGGGCATGCCATCTACGGAACGAGGGTCAAGGCCACAGGTTCGTAGGGGTATCCCATTTATGGAATGAAGGTCAAGGCCATAAGTTCCTAAGGGCCTGTCATCCATGGAACAAAGGTCAAGGCCACAAGTCCTCGAGGGGTCACCGGTTCTTTGGGGCATGCCATCTATGGAACGAGAGTCAAGGCCACAAGTTCCTAGGGACATTCCATATACGGCATAAAAGTTGAGGCCACAAGTTCTCAGAGGCCACCTGCCTGCAGAACATAGGCCACACGCAAACTTATAGCCCTTGGGACGTAGGCTACTGCCACAAATCCCTAAATGGTCAGTCCTTAAGGAACAAAGGCCAAGGCCACAAGCTCTTAGGGGCTCCTTGCCTGTGGAATGTGGGCTACAAGCACAGTTTTCCCAGGGGTCACCGCTTTTGGAACATAGGCAATGGCCTCGAGTTTTTTGGGGCCTACCTCTTGTGGAAAATAGGTCACTACCTCAATTTCCCGGCCAAGGGCGTTATAGACTTCATTCAAGGTCTGCATCCCATAGCTTATGACACAAAGGAGCCTGACGCAGTAAAGCCATTGGGGCATAAGCTAAGGCCACATCCACTCAGAACCCCTAGACCTCGCCAGGATAACCCACAAGGATGCTTCTCGTTCGCTCAGGTACGCCGCCAAATGATGACTGTACTACTAAGGGGTGTCCTATCCGAAAAGCATATTGCGTCCCAAAAGAGTCCATTGGGAAATAATCAACTGGAACCAGTAAAAATACAAGTAAAACAACCAAGAAATGTTGGTGAAATTAAAGTCCTCTACAGGGCCAAGACTTTGGAAGCCAATGTCGAACCAAACAGGCATGTGCCGTCAGGAAACTCCAGAGAATATATCCTACATGTCTGGCCACGCGAAGATGTTAAGCTTGTTTCTACGATGGTAGTAGGATCAAAACCAATGGGGCATAAGAACGGGTCGACTTCTCAAAATCAGTCATCCGAGGTTGATGCAGTTGCTATAGCTGCTAGTTTAAATAAGACATTGAGCCTTGAAATAGACAAGATAAAGACCACAGATTCACCAGTCTTTGGGAATGAAGTAAGGAAAGGACAAAACTGCCAGCCAAAACCTAAAATGAATGTAAGAGAAAAAGTACGTGTGGTTGATAGTCAAAGTTCCACGGTGTCCAGGGCAGACCTAAGAAAAAAGAACCCCAAGGAAAGATAAGAAAATAGTACCTCAGGAAGACTACTCAGTTTGTGTAACCCGCTCTATGATAGCCAAAGCGGCACCTGTCGAGGAGGCTATTATTCCATTGTTCAAAGAAAGTGCCTAATAAGTTGGCATCTCCTGAAAGTGCCTCAAGTCTTCCCCTTCTTCTAGCGAGAATACCGAACAAGGTCGGCATTCGACTCCAAATGATAAAAATGAAGATAACTTCTCTTCTATTGACAAGCTTACTTACCTGAAAGCTCAGATGGCTGCAACGATGGCACAGATAGAAGGCCTGACAGCTCAATTGTCAAAAGTTAGGACCAAGAAAAAGTCATCATTCCACCATGACAAATCAAGGCGTTATGATCAAGCAAAAGGCTTTATAGCCATGGGACCAAACTGTACGAGAGGTGATGGTTATGTTAACCATAGCGCCGAACCTTTTGGGACATCATATGCAGAGGCTAAGACAAGTCAAACTCTCAACCCCTATGTTGGAGGGGGCCCTAAACAACATCACTACCGAGTAGAAGTTTGGACCCAAACCTCTTATCTTATATTGACAGTATAGTCAAAAAGGAAATGAGGAAAGTCGAAGATGGGACCATTCCGACTGCTAGCTTGGTAACAAAACCATACCCATCCTATAGCATCCTGAATTTTTTTCAAAACGTTAGACAATTTTACGATCAATCACTAAACAATATTAACCTCAAAACTTAACCAAATAATTCAACAACTTTCAGAGCAACTAAAACATCCATCTATGCATTTTTCTCAGTGTACAATCATACTTGGAAACTAAATTTAAATCCGAATGATTAATAAACTAACAAAGTCACCCACATAGAGGTTCTAACAATCAATACCAAAATTTAATTCATTTTCCTTACGCTTGACTCTAATCCGTGCAAGCAACCTTAACCTAATGTAGGCTATCACCTGCAGAAAGGTAGTCAAAGGAGAGTGGCTTTCGAGAGCCCAGTAAGATTGATCAAAGATTAAAACAACAAAATGATTCGAAAGAGGGTTTTTATTTTTATTTTTTTCCATATAGAGTCAAACAAAACTTTTTAAGAGTATTTTCAATAAAACACAACATTTCAATATAGACGAAACAATAAAAACAGTTTTACATCCAAGTCCAATAACATCTTTTCAAATGATTTTGTTTTTGATGAAATTATTGCATTTCGATAGAAACATAGGGATGAGTATCATCTCAATCCCTTAAATCAGTAGTTATTTCAAAACAGTTCAGGTGCAATAAAATAGAAATAGGAAACATTGAACATGAGCAGTACGATATAGCAAAGCCACCCCGGCAGTGCTTGATACGATTTACATATGCATATGTACACTAACTTGTCCATCTAGGTACTAGTTTAACCTAACCAACATACCATTCTTATAACCCTAACAATACAGACCATTCTTATAACTCTCAGATTACTAACTCATGTCAACATTGAGAAGCAATAAATAGGATTGAAAATATTTTACGATGATTGAGTCAATAAACAGATAAGTATGAATCATAATTTCAAACGATCTCTAAACGACTCAAATTAGGGTTACACGGGCAATTGAAAACATTTTCATGACAAATAAAATATCAGTATTCATTAAAAATTTGATAACAATACTAGAAAATTATATTTTGATATCAATGATGAAATGGGGTTTGGATAGAATTTCTTACCTTGATCCAAGCTAAGCGATGCTAATTGACCTCAATCCGATTCAAAAGTCGTTGAATTAACCTAAATTGGCAAATTCATTTTTTAGAAAACTAATCTACACTACTAGACTATAAACCCTATTATCAACTACTGAAACGGCGGTCACTTCTAACCCCATAATGATGCAACTCAAAACGGTTCCAGTACACGGCTAAGCTAACCGAAAATCCTCTACACTCCTTAACGTGTAACGATACTAAAAAATTTATAATAAATTATACTAAACACTTTTATAGCTTAAAACATTAATAAAGTCAAAATATGAATTTTTTAAATTTTTGAATATTTTTGAATTAAAATAATTTCTTTAAATGCAATAAAAACCCATAAATAGCCATAATTATATCTAGCTGAAAATAAAGTTTCATAATTTTTGTAACAGCTTTGAAATATGTATATAAATTATAGAAATTAAAAGGTTTTAAAACTATTTCTAAATTATAAATTTTGTTAAAACCAATGCGGTACGAAAACCATAGAAAATCAACTCCAAAAATCATGAAATTCAAACTGAGTATTATTTATACAATAAAAACATTACTCTAATTTTTTTCTAAAATATGTTTAGGGTTTAAAGGCTCCAAAAGAATTTTACAAATCTGAAATCACAGAAAATATTAAAAATACCATACAATTTTAGAAAATTGTAAAAATTTACCAGAAATTCTATTATCGTCTAACGTATTATACTGTACAATTTTACATACTAACAATAACCGTGCAACAGTCTATTTACGTGTCGATCCTAACGCTAACACAAATTTTCCGCTCCGTACCTCTCTTTCTTTTTCCTCTTTTTACTTTCTCTTCAAACCAAAACACACTCATCAACACATGGTTACTGTTCATGCAGTTTCCCTTTCTCCCCATTTCCATCACCACCTCTCACAAACAAAAGCATTCTCACTCACTACCCACACAAACACAACTCACATACATCCATTACATACACACATATATACACAAACACATCTTCTTCCTCCCCTCTTCCAAGACCCATTTCACACATTTACACACCCACTTTCATTCACTCAACCACATATGCAAACACGCATATATATATATATATATATATATATGGATCGTGATCCATTGCTAGCGCTAGCACCGTCCGCTACATAATGTAGCGGACGGCCAATTATCGTCCGCTACATTATGTAGCGGACGGCCAAACAGCGCTAGCAACAGTGCTAGCGCTAGCAATGGATCACGATCAGCTCCCATATATATATATATATATATATATATATATATATATATATATATATATATATATATATATATATATATATATATATATATATATATATATATATATATATATATATATATATATATATATATATATATATATATATATATATATATATATATATATATATATATATATGGGAGCTGATCCGTTGATAGCGCTAGCAAAATGGGGTATTTTGCTAGCGCGATCTGACCGTCCATCCTGAAAGATGGACGGTCCAGATCGCGCCTTTTTTCAAAACTGATCCCCGTCCGCCATATAGTCTCGCGGACGGGATTTTTACCTTTTTGCCCTCCTCCCATGTCCGCGAGACTGTCTCGCGGACGACTTTCGGTTCCTGACATGTGTCAGGAAAAAGGCGTCCGCGAGACAGTGTAGCGGACGCCCTCTAGGCTGACACATGTCAGGACCTGTCCCGTCGGTCGCCTATAAAGTCTCTGTCAGAGCCCCGAGAACTATTCCCCTTGGTATCTGTGACGTCAACAGTGTCCTGTTTGTGGGAGCTCTCCAATGTAGCGGACGGCGTCCCTTCGTCCACTCTCTCCTGCTATAAATATTAATCAGATCGGGCTATATATATTATTGTAGCGGACGGCGTCTCTCTCTCTCTCTCTCTCTCTCACATCTAACCCAAGCCGCTACCCCATCTACGGCGACCCACATCTCCGGTGACCCACATCTCCGGTGACCCACATCTCCGGCGACACCACCGTCCTCCCCTCAACGCCGATCTCGATGGCTTCTGGATCGGAGACCACCTACGCCTACGATTATATTGGCAACTTGCACCTGGTAGGCAAACACTTTTTCAAAGTCATGATGCCGGGATTTGAGCATGAACTTGTAGGCTATCCCTCTTTCTCTTTCTCTGTATTTTCGTGTGTTAAAAGTTTGATCTTTTGTTTTTCTTAACCAAAACTAACCTATTTTTTGTATTGTGTTTGGTAGGACATACCGGAAGCATTTACCAATCAATTTACAACAATTCATGATAGTGCAAGATTATATAGCCGCAAGGGGGCATGGCAGGTTGAAATCAAGCTGAAGCCCGGCCGATCCCAAAAAAAGGAATTCGCAGAGGGTTGGAACGTCTTCGTGCGCCAGCATGGCCTCGAACTCGGGGACTTTGTAGTGTTCGAACACCTTGGGTGGTGGGATTTTCAAGTTGTAATCTTTGATCGGAGCGCTTGTGAAAAACTTTCGTACCCCATTTGTGAACCATAGTTTATTATAATAAAAAAATTTATGTTCTTGTTTATTATGTTTCCAAATTTTTTCTTGCTTAATTGTGCCTTTTTTTGTTGCCTTGATATATTGAGATCGTTGATTGTGAATCGTACATTATTTTTTGAAAAATTGAGATTGTTGATTCCGTCGCTAAAACAAGTCTTCGGGCGTCAGTTTATTAAAATAGCATTAACCTACTATGTCGCTAAAACAAGTCTTCGGGGCCAATTTATTTCAATTTATTAAAACTGCATTACGGGCGCCAATTTATTCCAATTTATTACATTACGCTACATTGTATAGCTCTATATATAGCGCACAACAAAGTCCAGCTCTACAATATAGCGGATATAAGGCCTCCGCTTAGGCCGGGGTTCGGGAAGGTCGGAACTAAATGTCTGGTCCGTGCCAACCATTTTCTGCACCCGAAACTAAATGTCTGGTCCGTGCCAACCATTTTCTAGTCCAACTTTATTTTCGGTATATATATCCGCGATACTATATAGCGGACAGTCTATCAGCGATGCTAAGTAAAGTGGACGTAGAGAAAACAAGCGGACGTAGAGAAAACAACCAAAAAAAAAACGTAGAGAAAACAAGCGGACATAGAGAAAACAACCAAAAAAAACTAAGTGTTGGAGAGGTATTCTGCGGGGCCGTCCGCTACATAGTATAGCGGACGTAGAGAAAACAACCAAAAAAACTAAGTGTTGGAGAGGTGGGTATTCTGCGGGACCGTCCGCTACATAGTATAGTGGACATAGAGAACCAAAAAAAAAAACTAAGTGTTGGAGAGGTGGGTATTCTGCGGGGCCGTCCGCTACATAGTATAGCGGACGTAGAGAAGACAACCAAAAAAACTAAGTGTTGGAGTGGGTATTCTGCGGGCCGTCCGCTACATAGTATAGCGGACGTAGAGAAAACAACCAAAAGTCTATCGTCCGCGATACTATATAGCGGACAAGGAACAGACTGGTGTCATCCGCGATACTATATAGCGGACGGCAAATATATATTGTATAGCGGACAGCAAATATATATATTCAAACCCAAAAGAAAGTCCTATAACTTCTACACTCTTCTCCGTTCTTCCTACTCACAAATATTCCCAGCGGCGTTGGCAAGCAGATCTGCGCAATTTCTTCATAAGAGCAGCTTTAATACCCTAATAGATCACGTAAGTTCACAAAATCAATCCTTTACATGTTTCTAATCTATAGTTGTGATCAATATTGCGTTTTATGCGTGGTTTTGATTATGCATTGAGCATGTGCTAGCGATGATGAGGATTTATATATGTATGTATTTGTTCATGTGCTAGCGTTTGTAAAATCCGATTCCATAGTTTCAGTTGCAAAAAATGGAATTTATCCCTGGACCAGAAGATCCATCCGTGTTATACGACCAAGCCAACCATATCAGTACGCTCATATGGGATGGTGGAGTAAGATACATTATTTATCAACTTTCTTATTATTACGAACGTTGTTTTACCGTTCATTTTGCTTAAATTGTATTTATTAATAATTCGTAGGAAAGAGAACTTCTCACCACCGTAGAAGTATCTCGCGAGTTCACGAGATGGAAATTGAACAAGTCCCAGAAAAGGATACTGCGTGGAATTGGGTTTGGGATTTTCACGCATGGGCAGATCTTTCAACAGCTTGACCGGGCCTTGATAGGTGCCCTTGTTGAGAGGTGGAGAAGTGAAACGAATACGTTTCACTTCCCGCTCGGAGAGATGACGATTACCCTAGAAGATGTAGGGTTCATCTTGGGGTTGCCGGTGACGGGGCGGCCGGTAATTGCTCCTCCGTCAGACGCAACGAATAAGAGAACAGCGCGAGACTTCTTCACT
The DNA here is from genome assembly GCA_033070095.1 of Escallonia herrerae. Classification (NCBI taxonomy): domain Eukaryota; kingdom Viridiplantae; phylum Streptophyta; class Magnoliopsida; order Escalloniales; family Escalloniaceae; genus Escallonia; species Escallonia herrerae. The sequence continues at coordinate 23,667 of JAVXUP010003905.1, read as the reverse complement.
TCGATACCCCAGGATCAATTTAGCACTGGTGGTATAAAGTTGAAGTGGTTGGTAGATACCTACGGGGTTTTGCCGGAAAACTATACGGGCCGTGAGCTTGTGGTGTACACAAAGGCCTTCCTCTTGTGGGTGATGGGGGCAATTTTATTCCCAACGACGTCGAAGAACACGGTCAGCGTGAAATATTTACCGTTGTTGGGTAACCTGTCGGAGGTTGGGGATTATGCCTGGGGTGCAGCGGTTCTTTCGTATCTGTACCGAGCATTGCACAAGGCAACGAGGCCCAACTCCAAAGCCATATGTGCATGTCTCTCGCTATTGCAGGTATATCATATAAATCATGTCTTCGTTATTGTGTTTTATTTTTGTTGAATCGACGATATAAATATAATTTTTTGATGTTCTCAGGTCCGGGCCAAATGCGTTGGGCACCGTACATACGTTTGGCGCGACGGATGGGAGAGTCGTTCGTCTTCACGCTCTCCGGGTTGCAGCGCACACCCCTGATCCATTTCGAGGTCGCAGAGTGGCAGCTGCCCGACCGAGCAATGCGCCATTTTGAGTTGGAGCAGGGTTTGCCAGTCGATGCCCCGGATATGAGGGTTAACAGGAACCCACCGGATGTCGGAGTGTTTGGCACCGCCAATGCGTACGAATTGTGCGCGGCCGAAATAGAGCTTTGGACTTCTTGGCAGGACACACTGGCGGCCATCGTCTCGGAGCCAGACCCCGTTATCAGCATCGATCAGTACGATGAGTGGTACTACCGCATCACGCGGAGGAGAGTAGCCCCTGTAAACTTTGAACGTGGGGAGAGGTATGCGCCTAGGGGTCAGATCGATGAGCGTATGGCATACAATCTCGTAAGTTGCCCAACAAGTCTGACTTGAACCAAATTAGTTGAATATAAATGTCTGATTGAAGTTACTTAATTTTTTATCTCTTTGGATGTAGGTTAATGCCTCGCTTGCATTCTTCCAGAAGTTGAGTGAGCGGAGGGATCTGGTGAGCGCAATGGGCGAGGATCTTTGCCAACAGGCTGCGACATTGGCTTTAGGCTGCGGGAATTTTTTGCGCCAAGCATCGGGCCAGTCTTCGGGAGTCAGCCCGGGAATGGGTTATACGGGCGTCAGCCAGGGATACGGTGATCCCTCTGGACAGGCTTCAGGGGTGAGTCAGGGAGTTGGTGGTACCTCTGAAGCGGGGATGGGACAGGCTCAAGCGTCGTGGGGCGATTACAGCGGCCCCTCCTTCAATTTGTTCCCGGAACCCCTCTCTCAAGTCACGCAAGACTGTCCTTTCGGAAACTACGGTTTCTCCGAGGCACTGCCCATTGTCCCGTGGGCGGGACCAGTTGGCGGCCCCGGAGGGGAATATCAGCCGAAGAAATGGCCGGAGCAATATCAGCCGGCCGAAGAAGGAATTGGAGGCCAATATCCCCCGATCGACCCCCGAGGGCAATATCCGAAAGGGCATCCAGCCAGGCCCCTAAAGCCGCATAAATGCGATCTAATCCGAGCCCGTTATTTTAGCGGGGCCCCCCAAGACGGAGCGTCGTATGACGTGGATCACCCGGAGGGCTTGGATTACAATGCCTCGTGGACAGAGATCGCCTCGCTGGCGCCGGGAGTTTGGTTAGACAGCGGTGTCATCTCGCACTACGTGCAAATTCTGAGGCGAAGGTGTCGGGAGCATCCAAACATCGGTCCGCGCGTGTTTATCTTGGATGCTTTTTTTCATCAGCTCCTAGTACAAGAGTGGCACGACTGGGGCAATGCAAGGAAGGGGAAGGGGAGAACCATGGCCCAGTGGAAACCGTCCCCTAACCTACAAGCATATCTTGCTAGGGATAGTCCAGTGAGCGCAAGTGTTGCCGACGTGTTTCTAATCCCCTTTTTAGGGAATGCCCACTGGTACTTGGTTTGCTACGAACCATTACAGAGCACGGTTTCAGTCGTCGACAGTCTCTACGATGATACCGACGTGATGCCTGTGATTGATATGTACCGAGGCATAGGCCAGTTGGATGCCATGGTAAGATCCTGTTTCCTTCTTGTTGTAACTTGCATATTATAAAACTGATTAATCTTATTTTGCTAGCTATGTTTAATGCTTATTATGGTTCTCGCAGAATCTTTTTGCTGCCCTGGTCAATGGTAGGCGTCGGGAGAAGGTATCGCGCAGGCCGGTCCTCATTTTCCGATTGAAGAGGAGTAGGCCCAAGCAACATAATTCCTCGGACTGCGGCGTCTTCCTCTGCATGTACATGGATTACATTTGCCGGTCTGAGAGCCTCAAGAAGACTGTCTGGAGCGAAGAATGCATACAAGACTTTAGGTATAGGATTGCTTGGCAAATTATGAATGGCCGGCCTAGAGCTATTAGGTTTATTGTAAATCCGTGTAAGGAACATCATTCCCGCGAGAGATGATGTTCCCCAATTCACATTGTAACGTTACAACACTTTTTTAAAAAAATTTATTGAATGCGATTGATTTTATTGACCGATATGATTTAACGGTGGGAAACCAAGTGTTGGATATCTGTCTATCTGCAGGGCAAGTGTTCAAAAAATAACCAAGTGTTCGATAATCAGTCTCTGCCGGCCGTCCGCTACATAGTATAGCGGACGTAGAGAAGATAACCAAAACAAAAAAAACTAAGTGTTGGAGAGGTGGGTATTCTGCGGGGCCGTCCGCTACATAGTATAGCGGACCTAGAGAAAATAACCAAAAAAAACTAAGTGTTGGAGAGGGGGGTATTCTGCGGGGCCGTCCGCTACATAGTATAGCGGACGCAGAGAAGACAACAAAAAAAAAAAACTAAGTGTTGGGTGGGTATTCTGCGGGGCCGTCCGCTACATAGTATAGCGGACATAGAGACTGGGGCCGTCCGCTACATAGTATAGCGGACATAGAGAAAACAACAAAAAAAAAACTAAGTGTTGAGATGTGGGTATTCTGCGGGGCCGTCCGCTACATAGTATAGCGGACATAGAGACTGGGGTCGTCCGCTACATAGTATAGCGGACATAGAGAAAACAACCAAAAAAAAACTAAGTGTTGGAGAGGTGGGTATTCTGCGGGGCCGTCCGCTACATAGTATAGCGGACGTAGAGAAGACAACCAAAACAAAAAAACTAAGTGTTGGAGAGGTGGGTATTCTGCGGGGCCGTCCGCTACATAGTATAGCGGACGTAGAGAAGACAACCAAAACAAAAAAAACTAAGTGTTGGAGAGGTGGGTATTCTGCGGGGCCGTCCGCTACATAGTATAGCGGACGTAGAGAAGACAACCAAAAGAAAAAAAAACTAAGTGTTGGAGAGGTATTCTTTAATACCTTAGGTTTCTAATGTTGTGCTGCGCAGTGTAGCGGACAGTGTAAGAAATCACATATAAAAAAATGAGAGTAAAGGTTATTACAAACGAGTCATTACTAAAATATTATTACAAAATGTCCGACACTTTTGATGGCTCATAAAAGATTATTACAAAAATATTCAGTACACTAAAGTTCCACTGCAGCTTGTTCGTCCTCATCCTCGGCATCATCTTCTTCCCCGTCTTGCAAAGGCACTGGACTTATCCCCAGTGCCTTGTAATGGTTCCGCTTGTCGTGGTCGGTCATTTTGTTGCACAATGCACACCTTCTCAGCTTTTTTGGTTGAGTTGCCGTCTCAATAGAGCTTTTCATCCGCGTAGATCTCTTGCGGCCTTTCGTTTGCGATATAATTGGATCCGAAGGCCGGATATCATTGTCGTCTCCCTCCCCCGGCTCGTCATCTTCTGATCCCGTCGTAGGCTCGGTGTCAACCGCATTGCTGACTGAAGCTGCTTCCAATTGGTCGACGATGGGCTCTTGCTGCTGAGCTACCTCGAGGAGATGTTTATATCCGACCATTGTAGCAGCACCCTTTACGGACAAACGGGTGAACATCGTCACCAGATGATTATACCGCAACGTCTCTGATTCTTCAAAGTCAGTATACGGGTGCTCCGGAAAGGAAATGGTACCGTGCAACCTGTTTGCACCTTTCGTCCACCGTGGCAGGACGTATTTATCGGGGATTGTCCTGATATTCTTCTGTGTGAAAAACCGCAGAATGTGTCTACACAGGATGCCATGGAACTCAAACTTCTTGCAAACACATGTCACCGAGTCCGTCAATGTGTCGTGGGTCACCGTATAAATTCTGCGCAGCTTCTCAGGGACGAGGTCATTCACGAGCGAATAAACCTTGTACTCACGCGACGACTTTTCTGCCACCTTGTATATACTGTATCGGCCCGATTTTTGCAGCTCTACTTGGTATAGCAGGAAGATCTCCTTCGTATAGACTTTGGCACCGTTCAGCTCCAGCGGGGTCTCAAGCAACCTTCTCCTTTGCTTGTACGTGGTTGCAAAGTCTGCAGCCCTTTCTTTCACGAACAACGACGCAACCGCTTTTTGTGCAGATGTGACGAAACTCTTCAAATTGGTAGCTGTACCCACATAACTATCGAACGTGGCATTCATAGATTCACTCCTGCCCGTCGTTTTCATGCCCGCAGAAAAATGACTTCTCGTGTAAACGCCAATCCATTGCTCTTTGAGCCCGTACAAGTGCTGGAGCCACTCGTTGTCTTGCAATGAGTAATCCCGAACAAGCTTTTCCCACCTCTCCTCGAATTCCTCAATCGTTAATGACTTGAGGACGCATTTGTCAAAATCCTGTTTAAAGTCTGGATACTTTGCGTACATGTGATGCAGACGTTCCGGGTATTTGTTGCTTATGTGCCAAGTGCACAAGTTGTGTCGAGTATCTGGGAAGACGGTAGCAATAGCCTTCTTCATTGCCAAATCTTGATCGGTGATGATAACAGTCGGTGCTTTGAAGTTCATTGCTTCCAGCCACACCCTAAACAACCATTCAAAAGAACTCTCGCTCTCGTCCCTTAACAAGGCGAACCCGAACAGGATGGAGTGATAATGATGATTGACGCCCGTGAAAGGAGCGAACGGCATCGAGTACTTGTTGGTACGGTATGTGGTGTCGAAAGTCACGACATCCCCAAAATGCTTATAAGCTAGCCTCGAACGACCGTCGACCCAAAAAATTGTGCTAACTCGATGCTCGTCGTCAAGTTTATAGTCGAAGGTAAACTGCGGGTCCTCCATCTGCATCCGTTTCAATAGGCTCATTGTCGCTTGCGCATCATTGAGGTCATACGCGGCTCGTCTATGGGTTCGGACCGCGTTACGAACGTCTGTCGTGTTAAAGTTTAAATTTTGAATTCCCCCAGCCTGTTCAGCAAGAACATTAATCATGTCGGTAGGTCCTAGCCGCGCATCGCTCATTGTGTGAATTAGGCTCCTCGCGACCTTACCCATCTTCTTGTGTTGATGCATCTGACTCACCTTAGAAGGGGTTACTAACGGGTGATTGTGTGCCAGTTCCAGGCTGGTAATAAGCCAATGATCTTGTTTGGCTTTATAGCTTACGAACATCTTGACCTGGCAATTCGTGCGCGCAAAGCAATCCCGTCTTCTCCGCGCATACCCTATTTCGTCATCATCACTGTCATCGTTGCCTACGCGTGTCTCATTTTGCACTGGGTTTCTGCCCCTATGACACTCGTATAAGCGAGAGCATATCCTTTTCGATACGCTGCTTGTTCTTGTAGTTTTATTCTAATGCCAAAACCAACCCTCAATGAATAAGCTCGAAAACATTCTCCAGCTTCTTCCAATGTTTGAAAGGTTCGTCCTAGATACGGATCACTAGCATCTACGGGGGTGCTGGAGCTCGACACGAAATCAGACATTGTGAAACAAGACCTATGTAGAAATAGAATACGCTTATTATCTCAAAATTATCTTGACGAATAGACCGATTTAGGATACCATATACATAATCTCAAAAGTGTCTCCCATTTTGCTAATTATATATTTACTGAACATAACAAATTAAAATTACTAAGATAAACGGTAGCAAGATCACAAACTTACCTTGCTTGAGTGATGCTTGAACCAAGTGTTACTGGAAGCAAGTGAATCTGAAAGCCCGCAAAAATTTTGCTGAAAGAGCCGAGAATTAGGGAGACTTTCTAGGCGACCGACGGGACAGTTCTCGGGGCTCTGACAGGAGACTTTATAGGCGACCGACGGGACAGGTCCTGACATGTGTCAGCCTAAAGGGCGTCCGCTACACTGTCTCGCGGACGCCTTTTTCCTGACACATGTCAGGAACCGAAAGTCGTCCGCGAGACAGTCTCGCGGACATGGGAGGAGGGCAAAAAGGTAAAAATCCTGTCCGCGAGACTGTATGGCGGACGGGGATCAGTTTTGGAAAAAGGCGCGATCTGGACCGTCCATCTTTCAGGATGGACGGTCAGATCGCGCTAGCAAAATACCCCATTTTGCTAGCGCTATCAACGGATCAGCTCCCATATATATACACACACACACACACACACACACACACACACACACCAACACACACAGTTCACATATCCACCATATATTCTCATTGCACCTCACACACCCACTTATAATTTCCATCTACCATGCCCACAAATGCACCTCATCACACCCTCACCAATATACTCACTAATACACACACAAACACACACCAAAACCCAGCCCACGACACACACACAAATCTCACACAAACACACACACAACACTACCAAAACATCACAGCAGTTGCTGCTTTTCCCTTTTCATGCGCACAACACACACTATTTCTACACTCACACAGGTTCACACACCCAACTCACCTTCTCACTCACTGCCTCTCTCTCTTTCCCCTTCTACCCATTTCTTTCCATGAACCCAATTCACCCCCTAGAGGGCTACACAGTTTACTTACAATCAAGCTAGGCACACAAGACACTCAGCTACTTGCAAACATTTACACTCACACGGCAAGCCATATTCTCCCAGCTTTTCATACCACACCCATCACACTATTACACTCATGCATGCCCAATGCACCTAAGACCTCACATCTCACCCATTCCTTCACCCATATACACTGAAAACCACATATACTGCTCGCCTTCATTTTTTACACGCATGTAGCACTTATGCACATGCAAAGTACACATAATCACTCATGCACAGGTCTCACACGCACACGCTTAAACACATTTCACACATATGTACTGCGACATGGCAGTACCTTCTTCTTCTCTACCCATCAGTTTTAAATCATCCTATATACACACACATCTTGCCCTCAATCCCATTTTTTTTGCGGCTGCACCTACATCCCACTCGTTGTACACACTCAAGCATACACAAACACACACAAACATACAACATTTCACCCACAACCATCCACCTGCACACACTATTACATAAACACACACTTATACACTTAAACACATCCTACACAGCCACACCTACCCTCACCCACAACCAAAACCCACTCACTTTGCACATTCATCACTCCTGCAGATCCCTTTAAATCTGTAAACATCAAATAAACAAGAAGGACAAGACTGAAAGCTTACCAGAAAATTTATTGGATCGTCGAAAAAATCTCTTCTCCAAGCCTCCTTTCTCTCTCTCTAAATCTCTTAGCCACGCTTTAGACGAGCAAAGAATAAATTGGGACGGCTGCTCCTTCTCTCAAAGCATCTTTATATATGAAACCCTAAAATGGAAATTTACCAAAAACCCCTCCTCAAATTTTGATAGTTATTCAAAAATTTGCCCAAAACTTTTATTATTACAGAAAAGCTCAAGTTAATTATTTATGATAAAATAATGCAAAAAATTGAAAACTTTAACGGGTATTATATAATCCAGTTACGCTAAATCGTCGCTAAAAGTTGGTAACAAGGACATTGATGCTATTTAAATTCGTCGCTAAAAATACACGTCGATGCCAAGTACTAAAAAAAATACAGTTGACACTCGTTGTCATGAAGCACCTCGATCAATATCACTCATCGTTAAATTATAACTTACGATTTCTAGTTAAGGATAGCCAAAAACTTTGGTTACGCTAATCGCTAAAATTTTAAATTTACCCGTTGAAATATATCGGGATATTACTCATCCTTGGTAGACTAAGTCCCTTTTCCACCCACTTTCACTCAACCAGATTTCCAAAGGTTTAACGGGAAAGGAAAACCAAAAGAACATGTAGCTCATTTCATTGCTCGTTTATCCCATTTAGGTGAAAATAAGCTTTTATGGCCACAACTGTTCGTGCAATCCTTGGAGGAATCTGTTTTCATATGGTACTCCAATCTGCCAGAAAGGTTGATTCCGACTGGGACACATTGATCAGGGAGTTCCACAACCAGTTCAGTAATACCAAATGCCGAGTGAGTATAGTAGAGCTGATTAATACAAAGTAGTACGACAATGAGTGAGCATCAGACTTCATCGCAAGGTGGCAAACTCTCACCTTCAGTTATTCACATAATTTCAACCAGGGTGAATTACTACAAATGTGCCTCTATAATTTTAGGCATGAGCTCTCCGTACACCTTCTGTCTCAAACCTTTGATGGGTTCAACCACTTGTGTATTAGAGCGCATGATATTGAAATGCACCTCGGTTAAAAGAAGACAAGATCTGAAATGACCGAAAAAGTTAAAGCAGTAGTTATAGGATTAACAGAGAAACAGCTTGCCAATGACAACCAAAGTGATATTTAAAAAAGATCTAGTAGGCCTTCCTTGAAAGGAAAAATAGAGAGAAAATTTTCCTTCCCCGACGAAATTGTCAAAGAACTTTTCGATGGGCTGGTGATGGAAGGCTAATTCTGCTAAAGATTAAAAGGAGCAAGGAGGAAGGAAAGAATGGTGACCCTAGCTATTGCCCTTACCATCGCATCATCAGTCACCCCATTGATAAGTGCTTCACCTTGAAGGAAAAATTCCAATTGCTAATTGATGATAGGGATATAATCGTCCTGAAAGTTGAGAAATATTTGGCAAATAGCCTCGAGCAAAATTGCAAAACCTCTCTTAACGTGATTGTGCAAAATTATACTAATGATAAGGATGAGGAACAAATCCTTAACATAGAGTGTCAATAGGACTCAGAACAAACATCCCATCTTGTGAAAATAAAAGAGCAGGTCAGCCTTACAGTTGCACTCCCAGCAGACATCATACGACACATATTGCAAAAAGTTGGTGAAAAATCAATTCAAGACTATCATGCTGCTAGGATGTATTCTCACAAAATGGAAGAACTATCAAAAGACCCAATCGTCATCTGCTCTCTGCCTTTGGATAAGGTCCCCTGGCACAGTCGATAAACCGGTAGCCTTGGCGGAAGATACTTTCTACAAGTCTGTGCTAATAAAGAAAATGCGCATGCACTCTTCCATGAAGGTTTTATGGCTTATTTCATTGATGGTTACCTTGAACATGGATGGGAGCTATTACAAAGAGAAGTCCAGAAAACCACTTGGGTGCCAAATATATATGTGCCATCACCTGCATTTGTGTGCCGGAACCATCAACTTATAAACGGGGGCTCGACACTATGATGACTATCTTGCAATGTCCTGAAATGAAAAGAGGACTCCTGCAATGGAAGAAAAAGGTCAAAGAAATGTGTTGGTACCGCATCAACACACTATCTTCCCTTCTCCTTCATCAAGGAAGACTTTGTTATCTTTCCTGCACAATGGGACATTATCAAGCATATCTTGGACACACAAGAGATCGATTTTGCATGCGAAGAATTTACCTTATACTGCCATTTGGCGATGCTATGTCTCTTGAAATGAGAAAGAAATTGTGGAGTCCACACACACACACACACACACACAAAGAAGCCCACTAGCCTAAAAATCCTGAAAGGGGCAAGCTAGACAAAAGTTAGGGCGCAAAAAAAAAAAGAAGCCCGCTAGGCTGAAAACCCAAAAAAGGGCAGTCTAGGCAAAAATTAGTGCGCAAAAGGGAAAAAAAAGAAAGAGAAAGAGAAAGAGCTCGCCATGCTGAAAATCCTAAAAGAGGTGGTATAGGCAAAAGTTAAGGTATAAAAAAATATTGTTGAACTACGTGATGACTTGATCTTTCAGGTACGTAGGCAGCTTGGGGCATATCCCTCAGGTTCAGTCACAATAATCAAAAGAAAATTTATTTCCCATTCCAAAAATAAAAAGTAAAAAAAATTAACTACGTGATGACTTGATCCTTCATGTACGTAGGCCGTTTGAGTAGAGATGTCTAAAGGGCCGGGCGGCCCACAGGTTGGCCCGACCCGTTTTTGGCCTGGGCTGGCCTGGCCTATTTTTGGGCCCAGACTAGCCCTAACCCTTAGGGCTTGGGCCAGGGCCAGGGCAAGGCCGAATTATTTAAGAAACAGGCCCCGGCCCGGCCCTAAAATGGCCCGTTTTTGGCTCGACCCTTAAATGGCCCGGCTTTGGTTTGGCCCGGCTTTGGTCCGGCCCTCTTTTGGCCTGAAAAGTGGCCCCTTTTGGCCCTAATGTTGGCCTTATTTCTGGCCCTTTTTTGACCCTACACACAAGCCCTCTTTTGGCCCTAAGGTTGGCCCTATTTCTGGCCCCTTTTGAGGCCTACACACAGGCCCTCTTTTGGCCCAATATTATTGTATACACACATTATTATATATAAGTGCACGTGTCCAACGATGATCGAATAAGCAATGAATCTGAACATGAATTATGATGATCGTCCTATCTTGGTGCAATAATCAAAGATATGTTTGATGTAAAACAAGAATTAGATTACAAAGATTACAATCGAACCGTGAGAAATCATGAGCCTCCTTAAAGAAGCCTTGGCGGTCTTGGATAGGCCGAACTTATTTGTTAATAAATACCAAACCGACTAATTCCACCCTCTTACATATAAATTAGTATTGGCACCGTGCGTAAAAAAATAACTGTTAAAATACATATAAAAAGCAAGTATTTATATTATTAAATAATAATAACAAAATAGATAGTAAAATAATAATATTATTTTCACATTTTTTTGAGTTTTCAATCACTTTAAAAAATAATTGTTATTCTTTCAGCAACGAAAGAAGAAGTAAAATATCAAATAGTAAAAATAGTCTCTTTTCAATAGTAGAAATAATCTCTTTCAAATAGTCTCTAGGGCAATTTAGCGTTGCTACTACTTGCTTGGATACACATAAGGTAAAAAGTTTGTGCATATGACTTCAACATATGTTTATTGAAAAAAAAAAAGAAAAGAGAGAAGAAGATGTTACTATATTAAAAAAGGAAAGAAAAGCCAAATACCGTGCAAACATTTGCGAAAATTTAAAGAGCTATTGTATTAAGCAATTTGATAGATGTAATTGTCATATTCTATTTACCAAACTTCCGAAAAATGCTACTTATAAATTATAATGTTAGTAGGCCAAAAAATGCTTGTCAATATTACACCAAATTAACGTGTATCAATGTCAACCAATTAATTTGATGTATTCTTGTTGACCATCGACGCAAATAAATAACAAGAAGTTGGGAACCAAAAAAAAAATTTAGGCCCGGCCCCGGCCCAAGCCCGGCCCTACATATTGGGCCCAGGGCTTAGACTGGGCCCATATATATCCAGATTTCAAGCCCGAGCCCGGCTTGGCCCGTTTTCTAGTCATCAGGCTAGGCCCTGATCCGTTTTCTTTGGAGGCCCGTTGGGCTCGGGCTGGGCCGGCCCAAGTCCAGCCCATTGACATCTCTACGCTTGAGGCATATTCCTCAAGTTCAGTCACAACATTCGAAAAAAAATTCTTCTAGCAAAAATTGTTGAACTACGTGATGGCTTGATCCTTCGAGCAGCTCGACACATACTTTCAAGTGCAGCTCCAGGGAAAAAGAAGTGTTTCAAAAAAAAAAAAAAAAAAAAAAAAGGAATCTTCACAAAAGAAATATCAAGTTGATCTACATTTCGTCCTTCAAGTAACGTTGTCATCTCGTATCAAATATCCAAGATCTATGTCTTGTATCAAATATCCAAGACACGTACTTCTAAGGAACAACGGAGGACCTTAGCGACTTTCTCTAAAGTTTTGCAATGGCTCAAGTATCTTACGGAAGAAAGACCAAAAGGATATACGAGTTGGCCATGAGCAACATAAGGAAAGGGGGATGTCTGTTGCATGGAAGCGCAAAGCTTGTCACCTACTTCAAGATGGTTTGCCTCTCAGAAAGTCTGGACTGAAGGATAGAACGGAAAAAGTTGAGCTGCCAAATCAGTCGTGATCCTGTCTTTTCGCAAATTCAAAAAGTCCGAATCACGAGGAAAATTTGTTGGCACCAAAATTTTGATAGACCTAGGCCTTCCCTTAATCTAAATAAAAGTCAGCCCAATTTTAACGGTGGCCTTTTAACAAAAGAAGATTAAAGAAAGTCCAGAAATTAATGGATATGACTCCATTATAAAAGACTTTTGAAGATGCTTCAAAGAAGAGATTGATATGAAATTAGGCATGTATTCCATCCAAATAAGATACATTACAAATGAAGTATTTGAATATTTTGGAGATAAAAATATAAGAAATAAGGGCTTGTGATTGGAGGAGCATGGAAAGTCTTTAAGCCCAAGCTTATCATGTGGAGTCAAAGAATGGGAAGATAAGCTTAGGCTTATCAAAAGGGGGAAGACTATCTTCTGTTGGAAATAAAAGGGGAGCTCTCGGCAGAGGAAAAAAGAGGAAGAAGAGGAGAGAAGTGAGCAAAAAGAAAAGAAAAGAAAAGAAACGCAACCAAAGGCCTCTCAACATAAACAAAAGGGGAAGGAAAAAAGGCAATCAAGGGCAGAGACAAAAGAGAAGAGAAAACAAGTCAGCAGGAAAAGCAACCAAAGAGGGCCCAGCCGCAACAACAGGAGAGAAAAGAAAGAAAGTGAGGCTGTTGGCTTGCGACACAAAGAAGAAGAAAAAAAAGAGGGAAGGAAAGATAGAAAGTGTGAAAATCATCCCAAAGAAAAAGTGGGGTCAAGGTGAATCAATTCATTTCTCTTTCATTTATGATTTTCCTATTACTTCGTGTAAATTTTAATTACGTTTCATGATGTATTAAGATCCATTTAGAAATGATAGTTTTCATATATTTCTCATTTATTATTTGTATTTCTTTAATCATTATTTGTGTTTCTTTAATCGAAAGTTGTCATGAACGTAATTAGCGGCTGACTCTTTAGTCAATCAGGAATATGAATACATTATATAAAATAATAAATGTCATTACATATGCATAACAGAATTTAGTGGCACAAGATTCAACACTAATCAATAGCGGCGAAAATGTGTCATCAGCATGTCACGCGAAGGAGAAGGAAAAAGTGAGTTAGGATGTTATTTTTTGGGGTTAAGAGTTATCCGGCCAGGATTCTCATTCTCATTCACGTCTCGATCATACGTATTAGCCATGCGTATTATTATCAAACTCTCTATATCAGTTGGTTGCGATACGAAAAGTCTCTCGCACTCGGGAAAAGTTGGCTTGTGCATGAGGGGCATATTTACATATTGATATTCCCGTATTTGGCTCATATTTGTCTTGAATTCGTTTATACTGTTTCGTTATAATTATTAAGATCAAGTCAGTATTCAGGTTTTACTTGCCATTCTCGTATATGTTTTACAAGATTTCAGATCTTGCTCGATATGCTATTCCGTTCCTTTTGAAGGCAAGTGTTAGCAAATGTTTATAAGTGATACTCGATATGTTAAAATTATTCTTAAGTACATATGTATCATCTGTTCAAGTGACTTGCATATTTGTGCTAACCACTCATAGTATAATCAATTCATGTTTGGACTTAGAATCATCGAATGCCCTACTGATCCATCAATCTGACCTATTTCTGATACTTTTTTTTCTAGGTTTAGAGTCGGCATATTTGCCAGAGAATGGAGAGGATTACCTTGGGGAAGATCTCAAGAGTATAACGCTGGATGAGCAGGATTTTAGTTGTTCTTCTTTTATTTTAGAGTGTACCACTTGTATAGGAGAGAGGTGGTCAGTAATATAACATTATATTCAGTCTTTTCACTTATAGACAATTGTAAGGTTTAAGTCATACTTCCGCTGTTTCTTTTGAGGTTTGTAGTAAAGCTCTGTTTATCCTTGAGGTATATATGTTAACTAGCTAGTTTAGTGTTGCATCCCTTCCGGGGGAATGTAACAGGAAGGGAGACGGTAAGCGTGTCTTCTAACATGAATTTTTAGCACCACCCGCATTCCGTTTGGTCAAAGGATGTAAGTGATATTATGGCAAAACATAATTCTTATATGTAATTTATCCCTAACTCATGGAGTTTAGTGATATTATCTCTATAAGTCAACAAGTATGGTAGCAACTTTTTAGCCCTTCCTTCGATGGTTTCTCTTGTTTGTAAATTAAAAGTGCGCCATTGAAATCAGATGAAGTATTCTTATTTGGCCATGAGTTAAGTATTCACAATTCTTGAAGGAAGTCAATTGCTTTTTGAGCACCGTTTAGACTTTCAGCAAATAGCACAGTTTGAATAGCTTTCACGATTATTATTATGAAATTCTAACAGTATATTTTAGAGCTCAAGTATATGTAACTCTAAAATAATAGACATGAAATGGAAGACTAATCCCCCTTGGCAAATTGGGAGTAAAATTAAAAATATAAAAGTTAGTAACACATCTTACATATATGATTCGTATGTACATTACTTGCTATCCTCCTGTCTTACCCTCATCGTTATTGGTGTAATTCAATTTTTTTCATTTAAAATTGCTGCTGGACCGACCAAACACCAAAAGAAAGCCCAGAAGCCCGGAGTCGGCCCAACCCTAACAGGCCTAGCAACTATATACGCCATTAAACTCGACACAAGTTCAATAACCAAAATTCTGTTGGCCATAGGGACAAGAGAAGGTCGGATAATGTGGAGGTGTGATCTGGAGTGGTGCGATTGTTATGGTCCTTCAAATTTGAAGGCTAAACGTATAGGCCTAAGGTAAATGTTGGGGGAGGATGAATCACGCCCTGCTCATATGCTGCGGTTGGGGAAAAGCTCTATGGTGGCTGTTGGGATCAGCTGAACGGCTGTTAGAACTTGGATTCAAAGATGGTGGTGGAGCGTTGTCGATAGAGCTAATCAATGGTGTTGATTTGCTTTCTATACAAATGTGACTATTCATAAGGGGTAAATATAGATTGTCCCCTTTACATTTTCATGTAAAACAAATTGCTCCCCCCTCGCGTATTATTTTTTCAACTGCCCACCATATCGAGCCATTACGAAGTGTCGCCAAATTCTACCACTAATGCTTGCTCAAGCACCACTAGACCCTTGCCGCACTCTGGCAACTGCCCCAAAGGGCAGAGAACCTTTAACGGTGCTTCCACCTAGCTACGAATCTTTAGCATAAGATATTGCATGGATATCAGAATCCAATTCGAATTGAAAATACTTCCTTGGCTCGAAGCGAGGAGTATTGTTTTCTTATATAGAAAGTTGGCGTACTAGAAGTTTGGAAGGACTTTCACATCAAATTACAAGGCTGAAGATGCCAGATTCTCCCGATTGTTTTGTGCAGTCACGGAGTATTATGGTGATGGTATAAGGTTTGTGCAGGTAAATTGGCAGAGTAACAGCAGTAAAAGTCAAAGATATAATGTGTCTTTCTAGCTCTCTGTGAGCCTCAGGATGCAAGAATTCATCTGAAAACACATTTCACTGTACCTAGCGCCTTCGGAGATTATCGGCACTCTGTTCGTGATCTTGAATTTTACTCTATTTGCATTTGTTTTGCTTTAGACACATGCTTAATGGTCAGGGGTTTTGAAATATGTGTTACATTGCAGTATTGATATTGTTCTATGATGGCATCAACTTTTTGTATTACCTTTACGTGTTGCTTGCACCAAGACACATCTATCGAGTCATAGAGACTATATTTTCAGGCATGCCTCCTTTGTTTTGCAGGTTATACTCAAAAATTGAAAACAAAAGTCGAGTACTATCTTTGGATTCTGTTGAGTTTAAAGCATCATAAGACACATGGTAGAAGTGTCTTGGGGCATGCCCTACAGATATATCGTTGCAGGCTTTAACACCCTTTTGTTTCCCCCCCTCTTTCTCTTGTTCTTTTGTTTGCTCTTTCTTGGTGACAGCTAAAATGGTTCATGGCATGGTATGCACCATGCACAATTTCATTGCTTGTATATTCCCTTCCTGCTCAATTGCACCTATGATTTTATGGGACCAATTTTGTCAGTGTCTTTTTCCCCACGTAATCTGAAAGTCAAATTTTAACGTACCTCTCCCTGTTATTATCTAACTAACTACTCTCAAAATAGAACACACAAATTTTCTTATTACATCTTTAAAAGATAGATTTTTTATGTGCTTGGATATAGGACGGAAACGAAGTTTTCTTTAGGATCAAAAGAAGTACTCAACTTAAGAAGCTCATGAATGCATACTGCGACCGACAGTCTGTGGAACTCAACTCGATAGCCTTTCTATTTGATGGCCGCCGACTCCGAGCCGAGCAAACACCGGATGAGGTCCCCCCCCCCCCCCCCCTCTCTCTCTTGATATACCTATATGTGTGTGTGCGTGTGTATATATATATATATGTAAATAAATATTTGTACACACACAGAGATATACACACACAGAGAGACACACAGAGAGAGAGAGAGGGGGAGATACACACACAGACAGATCTCTGTGTGTGTGTGTGTATGCATGTGTTGTTGGATTTGATCGGTCCAATCCAATTAAGTGGCCTAACGGGTCATACTAATGTCAACTTATTATTTGACTTGGACATTAATTAATTAAATTAAGCTAAATAACAATATGGGCCTATTTGATTTAGCATCAAATACACTAATGATTTATTGTGTATAAAAGGCTTATAGACCCTAATCTCTTAACTTTGATGGACGGTTGAGATTTGGCAGGCTTTAGGGTTGATCCCACTACTCTCTCTATATAAATATCTTTTCTTCTTGAAGGCTAGGGTATTATTATGTTTTGGCCACTCTTTGCCTCTTAGACTAAAGAAAAAATACACCACTCTATTCCATCATCAAGAATAGAGAAGAGTAGTGAAGATCAATACCAAAGGGTACGTGTTCGCTTCCGCATCTTGGCGTTCTTTCATCATCGGAATAAAACTCTTGGTAATCTATGGCTTCCTTCGATTCCGGTGAGTTCGTAACCTTATCGTTCTTATGTTTATGTTATTGTAAGATTCTAATGATCTTGATTATGGGGTCAAAATGAATGATATAAATTCTAACATGTGGTATCAGAGTCGCGTTAATCAGTTGCATGAACATAGAATTCCCTTCAAAAATTTTGAATATCTTGAAGAATTATGCTTAACGTTAAAGTGAAAGAAAAAATAAAAGGGCTGCTGCGCTGAAAAAGGGTTGTTGGTTGCCAAAACTATTAGGTTATGAATATGGGTCTGTGGTATTGGCCCAGATTAGATAGGCTGGATATAATTTTTGGTGGAAAATTGGGTCTGCGGCATGTTGGCTGGCTTTAAGGCTGGTTGTTGTTTTGTTGTGTGGCTGTTGGTTGGCTTTGAATTTTGGGCCAGCAAGATTGGGTAGTTTAAAGTAAGTTGTGTGGCTTGTTAATGACCTAGTAGATTGGCCCATGTCTTTGGTGCCTTGTTATTTAGCCAAAATGCCATGTGGCCTGTTAAGTGGCCCAGCAGAAAGATTATGATTTAGGCTTGTTTTGGGCTTGTTTTGTGGCCTGAAGCCATTGGCCCTTGTGGCTAGGGTTTTGTTAGGTGGGCCGAATTTATTGGGCCGTGAAAGGCCTGTTAAGGACCTGCTATCGACAAAGCAAAATTGTGTCGTAAATGGCCTATTAAATGGTTTGCGGGCTAAGCTTTTAGGCCAGTAATTAGATTTTTATTGGTCATGTAAATTTGGGCCTGTAGTTTATATGATTGGGCCTATTTGGCCATTATGGATTTTCAAAAGGACTTGTGTATTTTAATTGGGCCTTGTAAAATAAAATTTACATAGTCGTTTAACGCTACATTCCTATTGAATTGTTTATTTGATATGTTATTATGGATAACATATGTATTTTACTATTGGCTTATATTATTGGGATACTGATAAATATAACGTGCCGTTATTATTATAATTTCAAGAATTAGTCTAAAATTACGAGATTGTGCTAAAACATTATGCTTCATTTGGCATGTTTAGACTATGATAATGAACTTGAAATAATTAGTGGTTCTTACTTATTTTGGCAGTAAGCGGCCCAACGGAAGTTTATTGTCTTTTATAAGTTGAGATAATGATAAACCACATCACGTTACGCTTATTAATTAAAATATTAATCGGCCCAACGGAAGATTATATTTTAATTTTTAAGCGGAAAGAAAGGAAATAATAAGTTGCATGGGTCAAATTATTTTCTGCCCAAAGGTGATATAATTTGTACTCATGTTGCTTTTAATGATTTCCAAAATTAATAAGGATGGAAAAACACTTTTATGTTAATAACCGGCCCAACGGAAGGTTATAAGTGATATGTTAATTTTTCCTTTGGAATAGGTTTTGTGTATTTACCTTTTCCATATAAATAAATTGTTTATCCCTCAATTTATTTTATTATGTTAAATGATGAACTAACTATTTTCATCATGTGGATTTTCGGTACTAACATGCATGATTATTGTTATTATTTAGCGTATAGTCCTGCTACAATTACTGGCTATCTTTCCTCTATTGAATCATTGAGCGGCACCAATTTTAGAAAATGGAAAGAGCAGATTAGCACAATCCTTGGAGTTATGGATTTGGATTATGCTTTACGGGTTGACGCGCCTGCTGCCCTTAGGGCTGAAAGCTCTACTGAGCAAAAGGCAGCTTATGAAAAGTGGGAGCGTCCCAACCGCATATCCCTGATGATTATGAAAGGCTCCATTACGACTGCTATTCGAGGAGCCATTCCTGACTCGGATAATGCTAAGCTGTACCTTGCTCATATTGAAGAACAGTTTCAGGGTTCTTCCAAGGCACATGCTACTACTCTCATCACTAAAATGGTTACGCTCAAGTATAGTAGATCCAACGAGCATATTTTACGGATGAATGATATGGCTTCTCAACTAAAAGGTTTGGACATGGAAATCTCTGAAGGTTTTCTCGTGCACTTTATTATGACTTCCCTTCCTGCGCAGTTTGGTCCTTTTAAGATCAACTATAACACGCAGAAAGAAAAGTGGAAGATGAGCGAGTTGATTTCCATGTGTGTCCAAGAAGAAGAGAGGCTAAAGTCTGAACAACCTGATAGTGCTCACGTTGCCATTACTGGTCCATCTAAAGGAAAAGGAAAAGGAAAGAAATTTGGCAAAGGTAATGTGCAAGGGAACAAGAGTGCTTCTGTAACCAAGACTGACAAGGCAAGCTCTTCTGGTACCAAGGGTTCTTCTGGTCCCAGGTGTCACTTTTGTAAGGATAAAGGACATATGAGGAACGAATGTCATAAATTCAGAGAATGGTTGGAAAAGAAAGGTAATTTATCTATTTGCGTTTGTTATGAGTCTTATACAATTGATGCTCCTTTAAATACATGGTGGGTTGACACGGGTGCAACTGTGCACATAACTAATTCATTGCAGGGATTCCTTTCCGTGAAGAAGTTAAACAAAGGGGACCGTAATGTTCTAGTAGGAAATGGAGAGAAAGCTCAAGTTGAAGCTGTAGGAACTCTCCGTTTAGTTTTGGAGAGTGGCTTCAATTTAGATTTAGTTGATACTGTTTATGTTCCCAGTATGACTAGAAATCTTATTTCTGTTTCTAGACTTGACGCTTATGGATATTCGTTTAAGTTTGAGAATAAAGGCTTCTCTCTTTTCCTTTACTCTAGAGTTATTGGTTCTGGTTTGTTGGAGGGAAACCTCTACAAATTACTTTTGAATGCTTCTTTTACTGAATCCTTGAAAACAATGAATATGAGTGATGTAGTTGCTAAAACTTGTGGTAAGAGAAAAATAGAGAATGAAAATTCTGCTAAATTGTGGCATGAACGTCTTGGTCACATATCACGAGGTAGAATGGAATGCCTCGTTGAGGATGGAATTCTTCATTCTTTAGATTTCTCAGATTTTGACACATGTATTGAATGTATTAAAGGAAAATTTGTAAAAGGCAATAAATGTGGTGCCACTCGAAGTACGGGACTTTTAAAGCTTATCCACACTGACATTTGTGGACCTTTCCCTACACCGGGTATTGGTGGTCATAGATACTTTATCACCTTTATTGATGACTATTCTCGTTATGGATATGTTTACCTCATTCATGAAAAATCTGACTCACTTGCCATGTTTAAGACTTACAAAGCCGAAGTTGAAAATCAACTCGACCTAAAGATTAAAGTTGTAAGATCTGACAGAGGCGGAGAATATTATGGAAAATTCTCTGAAACGGGTCGTAACCCTAGTCCTTTTGCCCTATATTTGGAAGAATGTGGCATCGTTGCTCAGTATACAATGCCAGGTACACCCCAGCAGAATGGTGTAGCTGAACGGAAAAATTGTACCCTCATGGATATGGTACGAAGTATGATATGCCAAAGCACTCTACCAGAGTTTTTGTGGGTTGAAGCACTTAAAACAGCTGTGCATATTCTTAATAGGGTTCCCAGTAAGTCTGTGCCTAAAACACCTTTTGAATTGTGGGCACAGAGGAAACCAAGTTTAGAATATTTTCATGTGTGGGGCTCTTTAGCTGAAGCAAAAGTCTACAATCCGCATACTAAGAAACTCGATCCCAAGACCATAAGTTGTCATTTTATAGGTTACCCTGAAAGGTCTAAGGGTTTCAGATTTTACTGTCCATCACATACCACTAGAATTGTTGAAAATAGGCATGCAGTATTTTTTGAAGATGCTGAATATAGTGGGAGTTGTACACCAAGAATAATAAACCTTGAGGAAATTCAGGATCATGTTTCTATTCCTGTTATCCAAAAGGTTGGTGCGCCATTACCTCATAGAGAAAATAATGATGCACCCGAGGTAGTACCTAATGATGTGCCCCTATTATGGATCCTGCTCTAATTCCTGCTAATGAGCAACCTCTTCGAAGGTCAGGAAGAGAGAGCCGGACAGCCATCTCTGATGACTATATTGTGTACCTAGATGAGGCTGACTATAATCTAGGCATAGAAAATGATCCCACATCCTTTAAAGAAGCTATTATGAGTGATCACTCAACTCAATGGCTTAAGGCCATGAAAGATGAGTTAGAGTCAATGAAAATAAATGAAGTTTGGGACCTTGTTAACTTGCCTGAAGGAGCCAAAGCTGTAGGCTGTAAATGGGTCTACAAAACTAAGCTAGATCCTAAAGGTAATGTCGAAAGATACAAGGCTAGACTCGTCGCTAAAGGTTTAACTCAAAAGGAAGGGATAGATTATAATGAAACATTTTCTCCTGTGTCGAAAAAAGATTCCTTTCGAATAGTCATGGCTTTAGTGGCTCATTATGATTTAGAGCTACATCAAATGGATGTAAAGACTGCATTTCTTAATGGTGACTTGCATGAAAATGTCTATATGACTCAACCAGAAGGGTTTATGGTTGAAGGCAAGGAACATATGAAATGTCTGTTGAAGAAATCCATATACGGATTAAAGCAAGCCTCTAGACAATGGTATCTTAAGTTTCATGATGTGATTAGTAAATTTG
This sequence comes from Escallonia herrerae, assembly GCA_033070095.1. Lineage (NCBI taxonomy): Eukaryota > Viridiplantae > Streptophyta > Magnoliopsida > Escalloniales > Escalloniaceae > Escallonia > Escallonia herrerae. Next base: position 2,015 of record JAVXUP010003905.1, on the reverse strand, counting down.
GCTTTAAAGAAAATGCAGTGGACCAATGTATATACCTAAAGATCAGTGGGAGTAAGTTTATCACTCTAGTTTTGTATGTAGATGATATCTTACTTGCTAGTAGTGATATGCATATGTTGCATGAGACCAAAAAACTTTCTGTCTAAGAATTTTGATATGAAAGATCTTGGAGAGGCCTCTTATGTTATAGGCATTGAGATTCACCGAGATAGGTCTCGTGGGATATTGGGATTGTCCCAAAGAGCCTATATTGAGAAGGTTCTGAAAAGGTTCAATATGCATAACTGTGCTCCCACTGTTGCCCCTGTTGTTAAGGGTGACAAATTTAGTTTGCTACAATGCCCTAGGAACCAACTGGAGCAAGACGAAATGGAGCGTATTCCCTATGCATCTGCAGTAGGGAGTCTTATGTATGCTCAAGTCTGTACTTGCCCAGATATAGCATATGTTGTTGGCATGCTTGGACGTTACCAAATAAACCTGGGAATGGGTCATTGGAAAGCAGCCAAGAAAGTCATGCGCTACTTACAGGGTACCAAGGATTTCATGCTTACTTATAGGAAGTCAGATAACCTTGGGGTTATTGGTTATTCTGATTCCGATTATGCAGGGTGTGTAGATACCCTGAAATCCACATCAGGTTATGTCTTCATGCTCGCAGAAGGGGCTGTTTCATGGAAGAGTGCTAAGCAGTCATTAGTGGCTTCTCACACCATGGAGGCAGAGTTTGTGGCATGTTTTGAGGCTTCGTGTCATGGTGTATGGTTAAAGAACTTCATTATGGGACTTAAAGTGGTTGACACCATTTCGAGACCACTGAAGATATTCTGTGACAATCAGGCTGCTGTTTTCTTTTCCAAGAACAACAAATCAAGTGGTGGAACGAAGCATATTGAGATTAAGTATCTTGTTATGAGGGAAAGAATTCAGAATCGAATAGTGTCTATTCAGCATATCAGTACGATCGCTATGTTGGCGGATCCCATGACGAAAGGCTTACCACCCACTCTCTTTCGAGAACATGTTGCTAGCATGGGTTTGGTCGATAGCCTTTTCCTTAGATAATGGGTTTTTGATTTAAGACATTTATTTTTGTGATCACCTATGTTTTGGATTCTGGATATTATGATTATGGTTTGTTACTTCTCGTTAAAAGTGCACATTTGAGGTATTCTGAAACAAACACTCATGTAAGGATCACATGAACTCGTTCATATTGTTATTTATTATGGAACGATGCAGTTCATGTCTATTAAGCTGTTGACTGTCATATTTGGCAAAAGTTCTGAGATTGTAACCGGAGAACGGTGTTGTGGCGTTGAGAGGCACATATACTATCTTCGATTCATTTTAGTATTTTTGTTAAATTTGGCCTAACTTACGGGATGTTTTGTTCAATTTCGTTATGTCAAAACTTAAGACATTGACATTAGTATAACCCTTGGCCAAGTGGGAGAATGTTGGATTTGATCGGTCCAATCCAATTAAGTGGCCTAACGGGTCATACTAATGTTGACTTATTATTTGACTTGGACATTAATTAATTAAATTAGGCTAAATAACATTATGGGCCTATTTGATTTAGCATCCAATACACTAATGATTTATTGTGTATAAAAGGCTTATAGACCCTAATCTCTTAACTTTGATGGACGGTTGAGATTTGGCAGGCTTTAGGGTTGATCCCACTACTCTCTCTATATAAATATCTTTTCTTCTTGGAGGCTAGGGTATTATTATGTTTTGGCCACTCTTTGCCTCTTAGACTAAAGAAAAAATACACCACTCTATTCCATCATCAAGAATAGAGAAGAGTAGTGAAGATCAATACCAAAGGGTACGTGTTCGCTTCCGCATCTTGGCGTTCTTTCATCATCGGAATAAAACTCTTGGTAATCTATGGCTTCCTTCGATTCCGGTGAGTTCGTAACCTTATCGTTCTTATGTTTATGTTATTGTAAGATTCTAATGATCTTGATTATGGGGTCAAGATGAATGATATAAATTCTAACATA
>JAVXUP010003904.1:0-49096 GCA_033070095.1 Escallonia herrerae | reverse complement strand
GGTGCATAGGCGTACCAACCAGTACTTTTTTAACAATATATTGCAGTGTCCTGTTTGTTACTATGGTATGACGTTCTTATTGTGTTTTTAAATTCTATTAGTTTCCTTCATTTGAGACATCTTCTTCTTTCCCTATGTTTTTAGGGTATTTTTGAAAAATGAAAAAATCATTTCAAGAGGTCGTATCAAAAGAAAAATCATTTTAAAAAAGCAAAAAAGTATTTTTAGCTCTTAAAAGTTCTCCCTAGTGTTTTTATAAAACGGAGGCCGTGTCATGATTTTCAAAAAGTCCATAACAATGCAAGCATAAGAATTTTTTTTTTAAAAAATTGTGAGCTTGATGCCGGTTACTTTCGGGATTGAACAATCACTTCAAGAGCTTACTTCAAGAGCTTACAGTTTTAAATTTAAGTCTAGTACTCTATCTCTTTGACACTTCTTTTCAGCACTTAGGGTTAAGGATTGTTGTCTTTTCAATAAAGATAAAAAATTTATTTTATTAAAATTGACTATCAGAAACCTCATAGAAGAATTTGGTTTGAAATTTTAACAATCAAATAAGAATTTAAAAATAATCGAGAAAAGGTCGTGACTTCTTTTCTTAACCCACCCACCACCTAACAGACAATCCAATCCCTATATTTTCCTCGATGATAATGAGGTGTCACATTGATATCAAGACTTTCTCTTGTCCTAAGCTCACTCGCTCGTAGGCGGGCTCCATCATCGAGGGTATCCGTAGACACCACATCTTTGTAGGGCTTGTTTTATGTACCTGTTGTAGACCTTATTTTCTAGTGTTTTGTACACCAGTCAAGTTGGTATAGTCCAATTAGTTTAGCTTAACCCAAGTATAGGCTAGATAGGATAGAGAAGTTGGTACTTAGATTGCTTGTAATTTGGATTTCTACCTTGATTTCATGATTATCACGTGCATATAACTAAAAATGGTGGTCTTTGTCTTCTAGGATTGGGCTTAAAAGTAAAATTAAGACCGGAAAGAGGACCCACCCTTTTTTGTCTGAACTGGCTAGTTCTCCTCTAAGGTTTAAATGTACCAGTTGGTAAGGATATTTTGGTAACATTTGCCCTTCTCTTTGTGGTTGCTAGGGCTGCGTTTCATTCTCCTTGTCCAGCTTTTTTGCAACCCTAGTGTTGCTGCTAAAAACTGGATCGGGAACCACACCAGAATCTGGCCTGCAAAGAGAACACGGAGTGACCGCCGGGTGGGGTTCCTCGGGGAACGCTCCGATGCTTAAGTCAGAGATGGCTAACAATGTAGAACTCTGAAGAAGCAGTAAGACACAATGTGTGATTGTGTGTGAACTTGTCTTTACCTGAGGGGCTTGACCCCTTTATATAGTGGTAGAAGAAGGAGTCCTAGTAGGACTGGGCTTCGGTCAACTCTAATCAGAATCTCATTAGGATCCTAGAGGATACCATATAAGTCTCTGCTGATAGAGTCAGATCTTCTTTAGGATTCTATCCGGTGACTGGTATGGTAAGTGCTATATCGGCAAGGAACCGGAATAGGTTATGCGCTGTAACCGCCACGTGTCACCCTGGGAATGGAGGGATATTTTCAGCTATATCATATGCCCCCTGCTTTTACCAGCGTTAATGAAGCGGGTGGAAGCACACTTTTCCCACTGGTGATAGCGAAATATGCCAAAAACAGAATTGAATCTGCTTGTCAACATTTCAAAATTTCAAAAAGTGTTCTGCTTGGGCAGAGTTCTGCTCGGGCAGAGTTCTGCTCGGGCAGAGTTCTGCTCGGACACGATTCTGCTCGGACAGAGTTCTGCTCGGACGGAATTCTGCTCGGGCATGAATCTGTTCGGACATTGTTCTGCTCGGCCACGGTCACTCTGCTCGGGCAGAGTGTTCGGACACGATTCTGTTCGGACAGAGTTCTGCTCGGCCGTTGTCACTCTGCTCGGGCAGAGTGTTCGGACGAGATTCTGTTCGGACACGGTCACTCTGCTCGGGCAGAGTGTTCGGACGCGATTCTGTTCGGACAGAATTCTGCTCGGCCGTTGTCACTCTGCTCGGGCAGAGTGTTCGGACGAGATTCTGTTCGGACAGAATTCTGTTCGGCCGTTGTCACTCTGCTCGGGCAGAGTGTTCGGACGAGATTCTGTTCGGACAGACGGTCACTCTGCTCGGGCAGAGCGTTCGGACACGATTCTGTTCGGACAGAATTCTGCTCGGCCGTCGTCACTCTGCTCGGGCAGAGTGTTCGGACGAGATTCTGTTCGGACAGATTCTGCTCGGGCAGAGTGTTCGGACGCGACTCTGTTCGGTCAGAATTCTGCTCGGCCGTTGTCACTCTGCTCGGGCAGAGTGTTCGGACGAGACCCTGTTCGGACAGAATTCTGTTCGGCCGTTGTCACTCTGCTCGGGCAGAGTGTTCGGACGAGATTCTATTCGGACACGGTCACTCTGCTCGGGCAGAGTGTTCGGACGCGATTCTGTTCGGACAGAATTCTGCTCGGCCGTTGTCACTCTGCTCGGGCAGAGTGTTCAGACGCGACTCTGTTCGGTCAGAATTCTGCTCGGCCGTTGTCACTCTGCTCGGGCAGAGTGTTCGGACGAGATTCTGTTCGGACAGAATTCTGCTCGGGCAGAGTGTTCGGACGCGACTCTGTTCGGTCAGAATTCTGCTCGGCCGTTGTCACTCTGCTCGGGCAGAGTGTTCGGACGAGACCCTGTTCGGACAGAATGCTGTTCGGCCGTTGTCACTCTGCTCGGGCAGAGTGTTCGGACGAGATTCTGTTCGGACACGGTCACTCTGCTCGGGCAGAGTGTTCGGACGCGATTCTGTTCGGCCATTACCTTCGTTCCCTCCACGTGTCTTCTTCTCTATTGATGTCTTTGAGCGGGAACTGAGAATTTTCAAGTTTCTCTACTTTTCAGCTTGTGACACGTGTGTGGTGGATGAACCGTTGCGTTTCCCCAGAAACGGTTACATGAGGTTTCTCTATAAGAAGACAACTTTCAGTTCATTTTTTCTTCACTCGAACTTTTTGGAAGCACACTACTCTTCAAGTAAGTCCTCTTGCTTTCTTCTTTCTGTTCAGCACTTCAAGTTTTTCTTAGTTTGAGTTGAAAGCATGTCCGAAACATCAACGTCTGTTTCTTCCTCCGAAGAGAGTAGTTCATCTTCGAGTTCGGAACGGGTTCCAACTTCAGGAAGTGAAGTTGGAACTTCCACTCCACAACTACCACTAGCTTCAACTTCCCATCCATTCCAACCTTCAACTTCTCAACCATTACCACCTTCATCCTCTAGACCTTCGCACTCTTTGTCTAGAAAAAATGCCTTAGGAGATGTAAAGGATCAAGCTGACGATAAGGCTAATCCCAAACCTTGGTATACTGCTGACGAGAAGTCAGGCAAGATGTCTACCGAAGAGTTGCAGGATTTAATTCGGGAATATCCTCTTCCCGAAGGTTGGTATGCTCGTCTTCCTGGTTTGCAAGAACCAGCAAATTATGGAACCAAGTTTGAAACTGGGATATATGAGGAGCAGGTGAAGTCTGGGTATAGGCTTCCTCTCCACCCTTTTGCTCTTCGTTTCTTCGAGCATTACCGCATGGCTCCCGGGCAGCTTGTTCCAAATGGCTGGAGGAAGCTTGCCGGCCTTATATATTTGGTCCAGACTTCAGGCTACAAACCAGATGCCATAGATTTTATGAGAGTGTTCTTCGAAATGTGTTTCGTCAAGGGGGTTGCCAATTGCCCTGGATGGTATTACATTCATAGTAGGCAACGACTCCTGAAGGGAGGCCCGAAGTCAAATAAAGGCTGGCATTCTAGATACTTCTTTGTTGGCCGCCTGGACAGGGGGGAGCTTCCGTTTGATAGAGACTGGAATCCATTCTGTAAGGATTTCGAAAATCCTGGCAAGCCTACCCCCAACAATTTGACTAAACATATACTTAGTCATATTAAGCTTCGAGGTGGTCTTTGCATAGATGAGCCTCTTTCGGAGGAGCAACTGGAGTGGGCGAAGATCATTCCTCCAAAGCCCATTCCAGCCGGTCTTCAGATTCCTTCTCCTCCTCCCGCTATTCCTAGCATGTCACCTGCCGAGACTGTTCCCGTAGGTGTGTTTTATGGAAGTCTTTGATTCCAATTCGGTTTCAGTATTCATTCCCGTATTGATTTCTAACTTGATTGCAGAGATGGCTAGCGGAAGTGGAAAATCGCCTCAAGGAGGTTTTCTTGGCGTTCTTCAGAAAGCTAAGGGGAAGCGCAAGGAGAAACTGCCCAGTGCTGAGTTGCCCCCTATTCCTAAGAAGGGTAGGGTCACTCCTCCAGAACGTTCTCCACGCATCTTGGAGCAAGTGTCCATTGATGACGATCCTATCTTTCGACCAAGGTGGACACTTAGGTGCGATGACCTTGGGATGCCGGATAGCCATGTCTCGGAGCAGCATCTTCTTCATGGAATTCTACCTCGAGACAAGGAAGTCTTCCAGACTCAGACACACGAGACCTTTGCCTGCTCCTTTGCCCAGGCCGTCTATACGGTAATGTCCTCTGTCTCAACTAAGTTTCTATTTTGATTTCAACTTTCAATTAACTGATGGTTCCAATCTTCATTCCAGATGTACGCTAGCGGATCTGATATGCTTTCCCGTTTTGAGATGGCGAGGCAAGTGGCAGCAGAAGAGGCTCAACAGAAGAGGGAGGCTGTTAAGGAAGCACAAGAAGCTTCTCATCGTGCTGAAGAGCTGAGCAAGCACGAGGCAGATCATCTTGCTCAGATTGCGACTCTGGAGAAGAGGCTGGAGCGAGTAAAGAGGAAGGCAGCAGAAGAGGTGACCAAAGCTCGTGACCAAGGCATCCGCGACTTCTTGGATGGAAACGCTGGGGATGAGTGGCTGAAGAAGCGGACCGACGATGGCCTTGAGATTTATGAGCTTGGTTTTGCGAAGGCCAAGGAGATGTTTGTTGAGCGCTTTCCTGACATCTCCTTGGATGACTTCGTTCTACCTGCGGTGATATCTCCATCTGGAGAGACCGTTCTGCCATCAGAGATAGGTGATGCTGCAGCTTCTCATCCTCCAGGGGAAGGTCCTTCTGGTGATGCCCCCGAGCCTTAGATTTCAGCCTTTGTATCTAGGCTTTTTGCTTTATATAGACAGAGAATTTTGATGCCCGTTCAAGGGCTTATTGTAAAACTCTTTATCTTTTATGTTTTACTATGTGTTTCTTAAGGTTTATCTTTACCATTCACACAGTATTATTGATTTTTACTTTGGCTCAAACCCTTTATTCGTCACTTAAAGAGTTGGCAAAGAAGTCGAGCACCCTCGCTCGGCCTAAATTTCGAAGAAGTTTAAAGGCTTTGTTGGAGTGACGATGTCTCCATTAACCTTTGTTTCTTCACGGACTTAGATCTGTAGCTAATCCGTTTGGCCATCTCTTGTATTTTATAAAACCCAAGAGTTATACACTCTGTTCGGACAGAATGTTTTTTTTGGCTAAATTGATCACTCTGTTCGGGCAGAGTGTTCGGCCATCACTCTGTTCGGACAGAATGTTTTTGGCTACAAAGATCACTCTGTTCGGGCAGAGTGTTTTGGCTAAGCTCTGTTCGGACAGAATGTTTTTGGCTACATTGATCACTCTGTTCGGGCAGAGTGTTCGGCCATCACTCTATTCGGAACAGAATGTTTTTTGGCTACATTGATCACTCTGTTCGGGCAGAGTGTTCGGCCATCACTCTGTTCGGAACAGAATGTTTTTTGGCTACATTGATCACTCTGTTCGGGCAGAGTGTTCGGCCATCACTCTGTTCGGACAGAATGTTTTTTGGCTATATTGATCACTCTGTTCGGGCAGAGTGTTCGGCCTCCACTCTGTTCGGACAGAATGTTTTGGCTAAGCTTCCATCACAACAATGCTGAGAAACGTAACTTTATTGCTCGAGAAAAAGTTTACATTCGATTGCTGGACAACCCATTTATTCAAAAAAAATCTGCTGAAGACCATTCGGAGTTCTAACAAGGTCTGAGCCCCTTATCCCCCAAAAAGATAGTGTTTTGGCTTGGGCCAAGACACTACTGGTAATATCTGCGCAAGTTTTCAGCATTCCAAGTGCGAGGGATAGATTCTCCTGAAAGTGTGCCGAGTGCATAGGCGCCCGTCTTGAGCACCTTAATCACACGGTAGGGTCCTTCCCAATTTGGAGATAACTTTCCCGTTGCAGCCTTTGGATTCGAGACTTCTAATTTGCGAAGGACTAAATCTCCCTCGTTAAACTGCTTGGATCGGATTTTCTGATTGTAATATCGTGCGACTCTTTGTTTAACGATAACAGATCGTATATGGGCTTGAGTTCGGGCCTCTTCCACTAAGTCAAGATTTGCACGGAGTCCGACATTGTTGTTTAATTCGCTGAAATGTAAGGCTCGTATTGTTGGGACTCCGATCTCAACTGGCAACATCGCTTCGGTACCATAACATAGAGAGAAAGGCGTTTCTCCAGTGACCGAGTGTGGAGTTGTTCGATAGGCCCATAATACTTTGGGAAGTTCATCCACCCATGCGCCTTTAGCTTCATTTAACTTCTTCTTCAATCCTTGTAATATGCCTCGATTCATGTTTTCAGTCTGACCATTGGATTGTGGATGGGCTACTGAAGTGAACCTCAAGTCGATCGACAGGTTCGAACAAAAGGTTCAAAATTTGCTGTTGTCAAACTGTTTGCCATTATCAACGATCAAAGCTCTGGGTACCCCAAAACGGCAGATAATATTTTTCCAAAAGAAGTCTTCACACTTGGCTGAAGTTATGGTTGCCAGAGATTCCGCTTCGGTCCATTTGGTGAAGTAGTCTATTGCTACAATCACGAACCGTCGTTGACCCGACGCCATCGGAAAAGGTCCTAGTAGATCCATCCCCCATACAGCAAAGGGGATGGGGGAAACAATTGAAGTTAACGGGGCGACGGGTGTATGAGAGAGTGGTGCAAACTTCTGACATTGGTCGCACCTTCGAGTAAATTCGATGGCGTCTTTCTGCATCGTAGGCCAGTAATATCCTTGCCTTAAGATTTTCTGTGCCAACGTCCTTCCCCCAAGATGTTGACCGCATATCCCTTCATGTACTTCTTGTAACGCGTATAGGGATTCTGATGGGCGTAGACATCTGAGGTAAGGAAGGCTGAATGATTTCTTGTATAGAATACCTTCAACTAAAGCATACCTAGCAGTTTTGACGCGAAGGTTCCTGGCCTCATGTCTCTCACTTGGTAATTCGCCTGTGGACAGGTATTTGATGATCCTGTCCATCCAACAGGGTTCTTGATCTATGATTTCAATCTCATCACGAGAACCGATACTGCGATCGTTGAGGAATTCAAGGTAAACTGGGCGCCGGGCCTCCGTTTCCTCAGCGGAAGCGAGTCTCGATAACGTATCTGCTTGAGTATTCTGGTCTCGGGGGATTTGGCGAATGGTGAAGTTTTGAAACTTCATTGCTGAAGTTTTAACTAGATCGAGATATTGAGCCATTCGTTCGTCTCTGGCCTCATAATCTCCCAAGACATGATTGACCACCAGTTGGGAATCGCTGTGAACTGATAGAGAGTCCACCTTTAATGCATGTGCTAACCTTATTCCTGCGAGAAGAGCCTCATATTCGGCTTCGTTATTTGAGGCTTCAAACTTAAAACGAAGTGCGTATTCAATAGTAAAACCTTCTGGACTTATAAGAATGATCCCGGCTCCACTATTGCCAACAGCTGAAGAACCGTCTACATAAAGGTTCCAAGGATCAGTAACCTCAGAGATCATCAATTGAGGTGGGTCTTCGGGCAACGTGCATTCGACAATAAAGTCCGCTAGGGCTTGAGCTTTTACTGCAGTGCGAGGTTTATACTGGAGATCGAATTCTCCCAACTCGACTGACCAGTTTACCAATCTTCCGGATGCCCTAGGGCTCATCAATACCTTTCTGAGTGGTTGGTCTGTCAGAACGATAATGGTATGAGACTGAAAATATGGTCGAAGACGCCTAGCTGATATGATCAGGGCCAGTGCAATCTTGTCGATCTTCGGGTATCTTGTCTCCACATCTTGCAAGACCTTGCTGACGTAGTAGATGGGCTTCTGGATCCCATTTTCCTCTCTGATCAGAACTGTGCTGACGGCAACTTCCGTGACAGAGAGGTATATTAATAAGTCTTCTCCAGGAAAGGGTTTCGAAAGTAGGGGCGGAGAACTCAAGTGTGTTTTCAGCTCTTCGAACGATCTCTGACAGTCGTCCGTCCATACAAAATTCTTTGCTTTCCTGATGGCTTTAAAGAATGGCGAGCATCGTTCAGCTGATCGTGCCATAAACCTTCCCAAAGCTGCAACCCTTCCTGTTAACTCTTGCACTTGTTTGACGGTTTTTGGAGGCGTCATGGCTTGAATGGCTTTTATCTTTTCTGGGTTTGCCTCAATTCCTCGTTGAGAAACAATAAACCCCAAGAATTTCCCTGATTCAACTCCGAAAGCGCATTTGAGCGGGTTCAACTTCATTCTATACTTTCGAAGGATGTCGAAAGTTTCTCTCAAGTCTTCCACATGGAATTCAGACTTTACACTCTTTACGAGCATATCGTCAACATAGACTTCCATGTTCTTTCCGATCAGGTCCCAAAAGATCATGTTCACCAGGCGCTGGTAAGTTGCCCCGGCGTTTTTAAGTCCAAAGGGCATTACTTTATAACAGTACAACCCTCTTTCTGTGATGAATGACGTTTTTGGGACATCGTCTTCGTGCATCATGATCTGGTTATAACCAGAATATGCATCCATGAAACTAAGCAATTCGTGGCCCGAAGTAGCGTCAATCAGGAGGTCGATTCTTGGAAGCGGGTAGCTATCTTTGGGACATGCTTTATTCAGGTCAGTGTAATCAATACAAATTCGCCATCTGTCGCCGGATTTGGGAACCATGACAACGTTAGCGATCCAATCTGGGTAGTAGACTTCTTCAATGAATTTTGCAGTCAAGAGTTTATCTACTTCTTCTTCAATCTTCTCCTGTCTTTCTGGCGCAAAAGTCCTCTTCTTCTGCTTAACAGGTTTTTTGGATGGGTCGACTTTTAGCCTGTGGGTAATGATCTCGGGATCGATCCCTGGCATGTCTGCCGCCATCCATGCGAAAATATCCGCATAGGTTCGCAATAGTTTCACCAGTTCGAGCTTGGTGACTTCCTTGAGATTTGAGCCTATGCGAACCGTTTTGTCTTTTTCTCCGGGATATACCTCAATGCTCACAAGATCTTCAACAGGTTCTCCTCTTTGCATCTTTGTGTCTTCCCGGAGGTCTTCAATTATCAGCGCCTCTTTGTTCTTGGATCGGCATGATGTTGCATAGCACTGGCGAGCCGTAGTTTGGTCTCCTTTCACCTCTCCAATCTCGTGTTCCGTGGGGAACTTCATCTTGAGGTGATAAGTTGACACTATCGCTTGAAACCGATTGAGTGCTGGTCGTCCCAATATGGCATTGTATGCTGAGGGGATTTTTACCACCACAAAATCAAGCATGAGATTGGCTTGTGTCGGAGGTGTACCAATCGCAACTGGGAGTGCGATAATCCTTTCGGTTGCAACCGGGTGATTGGAAAATCCATACAACGGTGCTTCCATCTTTCGGAGACGGTCCGTTAGAATATTCATCTTCTCGAATGCATCATGGAATAAGATTTCTGCGGAACTTCCGTTATCTATCAAGACACGCTTGACATCAAAGTTCCCAGCTTTAATGGTGACGACTAATGGGTCATCGTGCGGGGTTTTTATGCCCTTCGAATCATCATCGGAAAAGGTGATCATCGCTGTGGGTACAGTTTTGAGCTTCTTATTCCGGGGCTGGCTTGTTACGCACACCTCTCTGGCGTATGCTTTGCGAGCCTTACCCGATGAACCTCCTGCGGCTATTCCTCCGGATATAGTGTTGATAATACCCGCATTCTCTTCTCGATCTTCTCTTTCTTCTATTGCCGGAGGTGTCTGTTGTTTATCTTCTTTAGGAGCTACAAACCTTCTCAACTGGCCACGCTTGATAAGGGCCTCAATTGCTCGTTTGAGCGACCCGCAGTTGTCAGTTGTGTGGCCATGATCGTTGTGAAAGTGACACCACAGATCTTTGTTCCTCTTGTTTGGTCGGGATTTCATTCTGTCTGGCCACTGGAGGGCCTTGTTATCTTTGATCTCGTGAAGAATTTGCGACGGCCTTGCATTGAGGGGTGTCAGATTAAATGTGTCTTTTGGACGTCGTTCATCATGTTTAGGACGTTTTGCTGACCTTCCTTCTGAGGGAGTTATTTCTCGAGGTCGTTTTTTCCGTTCCGGTTTCCCTTCTCCACGTCTTTCTCTGTGTGTCTCTAGGTATTCTTCCGCTTGAATATATTTGTTAGCCTTTTCAAGAAGGGCTTTCATATTACCTGGAGGACTTTTGTTCATAGAGAAAGCGAACTTAGATGTGGGTCGAAGGCCCCGGAGGAATGCAGTATATTTCACGGATTCATCCAAGTTGTCAATTTCCAACGTGGCTGCATTGAATCGTCCGAGAAAACATGCCAAAGACTCGTTTTTCTCTTGCACTATGTTTAGCAGACTCGCCGAGTTCTTCCTTCTGGAGCGACTGCTTACAAAGTGCTTTTGGAAGAGATCCGATAATTGGCTAAATGAGTGGATGGACCTTGGTTGTATAGATTTGAACCATGCATGTGCAGCTTTCCTTAGAGTGGTTGGAAAGGCTCTGCACATGACAGCGTCTGAAACCTGGAGGAGTAGCATGTTTGTTTGAAACTGGTAAACATGTTCTCCTGGATCCCCAGTCCCGTCGTAGAGGTCACATTGAGGCATTCGAAAATTGGGAGGTAGCTTTGCCTTCTCGATGGCCTTTGACAACGGATATCCGGATTCATTCCTTGGGCGAGATCGTTCTGGAGAATGATATCTAGGGACCACTTTCCAGGAGTCCCGTTCTTGGGAACGAGACTCAGGCGTCCTCTTCCTGTGGATAGGTCTTCGAGGGGTCTTAACTCTGGCGGCCTGTGCGGGAGAGGAGTTAGTACTGTCTTCGACTGAAGAATCGCGACGGTAGCATGATCCACTCCTGGTTACGTGATCTCTGCTTTTGTCTTTGTGATTATAAGTTGGATCGGCCGTTGATTGGTATTTGCGGCCATAACTTGATCTAGATGTGAGACGAAGACGAAGATCGCCGGGGTCGAGATGAGAATGGTAAGTGGGTGGAGGAACCACTGCCATGTCGAGTTTTTGTTAAAGAGTGTTCACGACATCTTTTAGCTCGTGAATCTCTTTTGTAAGTTCGGCATGGGGTGTTTTAAATAACTTACGGTTCAGGCGATGACGAAGGTCCCCGTTTTTCAGAGTAGACGTCGGAGAGTGATTTCTTCGAGGTCTATCTTCTGATTTGGGAGTTGCAGATGTGACGTTAACGTGTGCATCTTCCGCAGAATTATGACGACGTGAAGGTGTCGAACGGTGGTCACGACTGAGTCGACGAGAGCTGCTCGTTCGGGTGTGACGGTGTGGAGAACGACTATGTGAAGAGTCGCTAGAAGAAGAATGATTGGCCATGTTCCCTGTAGTGGTCCCACGGATGGCGCCAATCTGTTGCTGCTAAAAACTGGATCGGGAACCATACCAGAATCTGGCCTGCAAAAGAGAACACGGAGTGACCGCCGGGTGGGGTTCCGGCGGGAGAACGCTCCGATGCTTAAGTCAGAGATGGCTAACAATGTAGAACTCTGAAGAAGCAGTAAGACACAATGTGTGATTGTGTGTGAACTTGTCTTTACCTGAGGGGCTTGACCCCTTTATATAGTGGTAGAAGAAGGAGTCCTAGTAGGACTGGGCTTCGGTCAACTCTAATCAGAATCTCATTAGGATCCTAGAGGATACCATATAAGTCTCTGCTGATAGAGTCAGATCTTCTTTAGGATTCTATCCGGTGACTGATATGGTAAGTGCTATATCGGCAAGGAACCGGAATAGGTTATGCGCTGTAACCGCCACGTGTCACCCTGGGAATGGAGGGATATTTTCAGCTATATCACCTAGAACCCCCAAACCTCTATATAAGTAGCCCCAGGCTGCCCCAAAACGAGGAATCAGTTGAGCGATAAACACCCCCCCCCCCCCGGCGCCCGCGCGGAAAGGTTGTTAAATTTATGTGGGAGAGAAATTAACAAGAGAGAGAGATTAGAGAGTCCAATCTTCTCTATACTTGTGCGGGTTCATCATTCGAAGGGGGTTGGATGTGTTTTAACTTGAGGTGCTGATGTGGTATGTTTTAAACATGAGGAGCTCAAGCTTAATTTGGTGTAAACTTAAGGGTACAATTTAGGCATTATTGCAAGAAGAGGGAAAAAAAATAGACATAGCAATATAAGGTTTCGTTCCTTTAACGAGCTTGAAGTTACGTAAATTCTATCCCCGAAGTTGAAGCAACTAAAACATTCTTTAAAATGATTTCTTTCTTTCTATCATGAGACCCAGATTCCGAAATGTGAGAGTTTATTTGGTCAAGAGGTCATCTTCGATCATTACCAATTTGTAGCCCCAGTGTACCAGTCCTGTTGTCCTAACATCCATGGTACTTTCATTAGGTTATATTAGTAAAACTTTAACGACTTCAACACTGATAGATTCTAAATGTTAGTTTTCCTTTTTTTCTATGTTGGACAAAAAATACTTGCGAAATGCGCTCATGACGAAGAACAATACTATATAAGTTGACTCAATTGAGTTTATGCTTATAGGGAGGAGGGGCTTCACATATTTCTCACCAAAAAAACATTAACAATGCCGACCAAGATATGAACTACAAACACTCTTTACTACATTATTATTATTATGTTAATAAAAACAAGAAGGATAGAAAGAGCTAAAAAAAGGAGCAAATGTTGATGATTTTTCTTCGTTCGTATATTTTAGTTTAAGTTATAAGATTGGTATAACCAATTAGAATAATGGTTCTCCAAATAGCAAGCTTAAGGGTACAAAATCCACGGTTAAAGATCAGTACGTCATTGTTGCTCATATTTTGTGGCCAAACGTCAACATCGTTGCTTATGGAAGAGCATTCTAAGTTTTTATAACAATCTTTTTATTACTGCATCAACATCTCATTTGACAATATAAACAAGTCATCCACTAAATCACACATTTTACATTTGTTGCTAAAATAGACTCCTCTAGTAATACTTTTGAAAAGTTGTATTCCAAATGCGATCTTATACGTAATTTTTTTTCCCTGCAACTTAAACGAGAATAGTTGTAACCTACGTCAACAAAAAAAAAAAAGTGATTCAAACAATATTTTGAGAAAATGAGAGAAAGTCTCATGCATTGCTCGGGTCCTTTAGCTAGTTTCAGACAAATTAGACAAAATGCTAAAATTACTTGAATGAAAAAAAGGAACTAGACCCCAAACCAGTGCCTAAAGAATATATTTCCGTAAGCCCTTTCTTAGTGGCTTTTAGTTTTGCCTGAAGGTGAAGGGAGTCAGTCATACAAGAAGATCTAGATCTATAATAGTCCAGCAACATTCCTATGCTTATATACATGTAAAACCGTACTATGGGCATTTCCTCCTCATTTGTACAATAAATAGTGAAGAGTGAATCTTAGAATCAAGTTCTTGCTGTCATTCAGCATACCTGTGACTTTCAATAAAATAATTTTGAATAAAAAGTGGAGGATGATGTGAAATTTTCATTTCAGAATGCCAACTCCACTCTATACTACTTGCTAGCTTCCTTTCAATTTCCAGGCTATGACCATCTCTGAATAAGTAACTGTATGTACCTTGTGCCACCACAACGCTGCCAAAGCACATTTGCCAGTTCTGTTGTAGCTTCTTACTAGTTGGGGTAGCTCTGACTAGGAGGACCCAACGTTTGCCACATGGAAGGATTCAAAGCGAGGCTCGGTCAAGTCTACTGCTTCATCGTCTTGCACACGCCAACTTCTAGAGTTTGAAGCCAAGAAGATCAATCTTTCTAAACATTCGGCAGAAGCGGTATCTGCTTCTTTCTCTTTCATTTCAATGCACAGAGTACGATCAATATTCAGGGGTAACGAACATCGAGCTGCCCATCTACTGGAGTTGACTGGCTCTTCAGCCTCAACGGACCCAACTTGTTTGTTGGGTATATCCATTTCTAGGCCACTTTTAATGCTGCGAGTGGATAAGCTCTGCATGACAAGAAAATAATAAGGTCATTGAAAATACTCACAATATCATCGACTCTGGATAATTGACCGGGATCTCATCACAAGGCAAAAAAAGGGAGGTGACAATCCGGGTGGGGGAAGACCAAAATGGGAGAGAGGAATATGGTTGAAATATAAACCAAAACAGGGAGAACAATCGCAATAAACATTCTAAATACAATGGATCAGGACATCCAACTTGATCAGCAGTTAAAATCTTAAAGGTTTCATAATATGTGCACTTATGTTTAAACACACATATATACGCGTAATACATTTATATACATGGTCATATAATGGGTTTTGTTTGTTACCTTGTAAAACTGTTAAGAAAAAACTAAACATTGATCGACTCACCCCAAATGAAAGAATTGCATTATCCTCAATAGTTGTTAGATTATGACTGCAAGTCATGAGTTGTCGCATATTTAGTAGACCTTTACGGGAGAACTACTAGATTTGCCTTGTTTTGGCAAGGACAGCTATAAACATATTACTGTGCCATAAGTTGGAGAGATATATTGCCTTTTTTTCTTCTCAATTTTGCAGTAAGAAAATAGGCAGCTGACTATGTTGTCTTTCACTGATACGGAAGCAAGTAAATTGCTTGATTGCACTTGCGTCCCCAAGAAGTTGACCAAGTAATTAAGCAAAGCAGAACTAGCCCAACAAGTGGGAAGGCAGAATGTCATCGGCTGCACTATGGAAGGTACTTCCATGAGATGAGCAAATATACAATACTAGTTCCGTCAATACACTCGAAGACATTAAGTGGTGGATATACTAGTACGGAGTACCTGGAAAAGATTTACACGAAAGTTCCTTCTTCGAGATTTTCCTGGGCTGATAGTTGAAAGGATTTGAACAATCTCACTCATGGTTGGTCGAGAATCAGGATCCAACAACAGGCACTCCTTTGCTAAATAAGCCATTATCTGCATCTCTTCTTGTGGGAAATTCCCCTTTAGATTTGGATCAGGCAGCTCCAAGATCACTCTCATACTGTCTTGCAACGGGGGCATAGCCTGCAACAAATTGGAAATTTCAAACCCCATTATCTCAGCAGATACTGTCAAGAAAGGCAAGCCCAGTAAGGCCCACAGAAAGGCTGCAACTATGTCATCATTGTAGTTTGGCAGCAGTAGACAATGCTGACTGCAATGACAAAAATGATGAGTGCTAAATTCACTAACATCAAGAAATATTCCAAATTAGATGTGGTTACTAAACAATCAGCCTATTGTCTAATCTATGAGAAAATGTGTCAGTAACGATGGTTGTCTGACAAAATTCTTACCAACTGAAGATAAATATGAAAGTGTTAGGCAGAATTCAAACTTGGACAGGTAGAAATTGTCCATTTAATTTAAGAGAACAAGAAGTTACTGTACCCATACGGCGAGGCTTTCTTCCCCTTTATCAGCTGACTTTTGTATAGGCTGCCGGCCAGTAATCAGCTCAAGAAGAACTACTCCAAAACTGAAAACATCGGACTTGAGAGAAGATCTTCCGATAATTGCGTACTCTGGTGCAAAATACCCAAAAGTCCCCTGCATTCTCGCAGGCGAACTGGAACAGCTGGGTAAGCCATCAGTTCTCAGACATTTAGCCATACCTAGATCAGTAATCTGCACGCATATATGATGTCAGGATTGGTATCTTCCAAGCAGATAAATGATTAGTGTTCAAGTAAGTAGAGTTGTTTCTAAAGCCCGTATTGATACTGAATCAAGTCCTATATATCTTTGAGCTTAGAAACTCCAAAAAGCCTAGGTGGGTGTTGGTTTGATTATTTAAAGAGATACAGGTTTTTACCCGCTCTCTTACCTTGGCTCTCCAATTCTCATCCAAGAGAATGTTTGTGGATTTGACATCTCTATGCAAAATTCTTGGCGCAGCTGCGTCATGGAGATACTCCAAGCCCCGGGCAGCTCCAAGTGCAATTGCAACCCGAGTACCCCAGTCCAGGCATTTCTCTGAAGCCCTATCCAAACACTCCCTCAAGTTACCATTTGTCATGCATTCAAATACGAGCAGCATCTCAGCATGTTTTCCTTGGTATTCTGAGCAGTAGCCGAGTAAAGGTACGACATGACAATGATGGAGTCGTGATATCAGTTCAATCTGAGAAAAAAAAAACTTCTCGTGAAACTCAAGAGGACGCTTGAAACCCTATCCCACTCTCCACCAAATTAAAAAATTCCGTCTGACCAACACAAAGCCATTTTGACAGTTTAAAATTGTACCTCCGTCAAAAAAATGTATTCTGCATCTGGCCCTCCCAGAACTTTCATTTTCTTAACTGCCACAATTCTACCATCTCTAAGATGACCACAATAAACATGGCTGCTGCCCCCTGCTCCTATCAAATTAGAGTCAGAGAACTTATTTGTTGCATTTTCCAATTCATAATATGAAAACTGCGTTATTCTTCCATTTGTTGTTCCTCTTCTTCTGCTTCTACATAAGAAAGAAGCCTTGCGAATGCACCCTGCAAGAAACGGCCGAAAGGATTAAAGAAATGCAATGATGTCAACGAGGAGCTATTGCTTGCTGAAGTGGTAGATGCTCAGATTGCCAAGCATGAAGCACATACTCAATGCAAATTACATAAAATTAGGTCTGTCTAGCCAGTCTACTTCCCACAGGGCCTCGAATAGCAGGATGCACACAGATAAAAACAAAATTAGATGCAGGGATATCAAGAACCAATGTACCAGAAAATAGTCTCATTATGTCATGCCAAATAGCAAGTGTATGCCTATCTGGTATGGCCTAACCAAAGCTAAAAACAAAAGAAGGAAATTGCTATTTAAAACTTGAAAGGACTAGATACTTTCTGTTTAACTCTCAAGCGTGAAAACAAAAAGTAGAAACTTTCTTTCACCTGTGATTGGATTAACTGGAGAACCCAGATAGATATTGAACTCTGGAACTGAAGTAGCCCTTTGGCTTATTAGGTTGGTAGCACTGTTGAAACTTGTTTCTCTATCCGATGAGAATAGAGGTCCTTTTGTATGACATCTGTCCCTTCGGTAGACATAGCATGATGCCGAGGCAATAAAGGCAACAGTCATGAGAATTGCACATAGCAACAAAATGACCACAACAACTTTGCTGGAAAATTGTTTCTTTAAAGACTGTGCCTCAACGAAAGATCCTGTTCAGAAGCAATGAAATGCACCAAGCTTCAGAACCCCTTTAACTACATATTGGAAATTGTTTCACCTAAAAATGACATTAGAGTATCAAATCTCATATTTCATGTAAAGCCATAGCCGTAATCATGAAACCATAAACTTTCTGATTGGCGAGAACAGTTATTATGCAAAAACAGAGAGTTAATCATGGCTATATGATAAACTGTAACCCCTCCATAGTAATAGAGGCGATTAACTCTGTTTTTGCTTAGTTTCTTTCTATTGGGCCCAGGACATTATTAGACTATTAGTGATTCTTAGCCTTTGTGGACAGCTTTTGGCTATGCACACATAGTATGCACTACAGGTCATTCTTAGCCTCTTTGTCCAGATAGTATGCACAGATAGGTGTTATGGTATATTTTTTGCTTAGAGAGGCTGTAGTGCCAGTTTTTGGCATTTTTTTATCATAAAATAGTAAAAGACGAAGTATACAAATGAAAGCGACGACAAATTCATTCCAGAACTGAGAAAGGAAAAACATACTACAGTTCTATAACAGGCACATGGCATCAAAAAAAATTACCAGAGCTGCAATTGCAGGCTGTAAAACAGCTTGTGTCATGGTTGTCCACAGCCACTTTAGGTAATCTATCAGCAGCACAGATACATATCCATCTTCCACTTGACCCTGTTGCAACAACAGATGCCAAGGTATTTTATTTGCAGGTTAAATATAAAGAAGATGATACTTGTCAGAACTTTGTATTATGAGCAGATAAAATCTATACCATTCAACCCGAAAACATCCAGGCCAAAAAAATCCTCATTAAAGCATGATAAACATAATTGGGACCATTTACTAACAGCTTAAGTTTAGAGCATATGTTAACCTAATTGCTTATATGTGGCCTCAATATAACAGTGAGGAATGGTCTTACTAACAGTTGTATAATGTGTAGGTTTGCAAAAGGGCGGTCTCCAAAATAACATTCTTAGTTTATGTAGACCTGCATTGAGAACCATTCTAAGAAGAGGATATTCAACGGAAAAAATTGTCCAAACTCCTAAGCTTGAATCCTACTTTGATAAAACACACATGCATCATGTCTTTGAAAGATCTCACACACCATTTCATGAGAATTTGTATCAGTTATGAGATGAGGTCAGACCGTGAGAATGTCTCCGAATGGAACTTTGGTTACAGATACCGATTACTTATGAAGACAAATATTGGGCGACCATTGTTGAGTTTAAGTTACGCCTTCCAAATTGCTGTCCCTTACCTTCTAGTCAGAAGCCAAAGCCCAACAAAAAAGTGCATGTAGCGTTCATTGACATTGTTGAGGAATGGTCTGTCCTCACGTGTGATGCTTACTTTGACAAAAATACAAGGTTTCTTTGTTTATCTTACATGTGATGGAGCTATGAGCAAGGTTTCAAGACTGAAATTGCAATAGATGTCTTGGATTGCGAGATCCAAACTTTAACTAGGGGACTGTTCAGTTAAAACCAGCGGAAGCTCTAAAAGGGTTGTTGCAAAAGCAAGGCAAGAGTATCAAAATAGAAGCCGAGGATTCTTGCTTCTATAAATTCTTGGCGACAAATATGATCTACTATCTTTTTTCAAAAAACAGGAAGATAGATCACTATTGTCGCCAAGAATCCGAAGAAGTAGGAAATCCTCAGCTTCTGCTCTGATACTCTTACCTTGCTTGAGCAACAACCCTTTTAGAGCTTCCAGCACTTGGTTTTTGTTCAAAAATTCACGACTTTAAAGTTTGGATCTCGCAATCTAAGCATCTATTGCAACTTCAATATTGAAAGCTTTCTTGAAAACTATGATTCCATCATGTCTGAGATAAACAAAGTATCCACCACCTTCATTTGTATTTTAGTCAAAATAGGCATCAAACATGATGACAGGCCAGTGAACGTCAAGTGCACTTTTTGTATAAACGAAGGCCAATTAATCTCCATTATTTTATTATCTAGGTTTGGTTTCTGATTTTCCATTAGGGGGCGGAAATTTATAAAGCGATGGCCGCCGATATTTATCTTCACAAGCAAATCAGTCTTCGCAGCAAATGTTCCGTATGCTCCGCATCAGAGACATCCATACAGCCGACCTTATCTTGTAACTGACATAGGAGGGTGGGGTTGAAGCTAAGGAGGTTTAGGAAAAAAAAACTACGTTTACGCTTAAATAGCATGTTCCCAAAATGGTTCTTGGTCGCAATGTACAAAGACTAAGAATACCGCCCTTCAAAATCACGATGCAAACCTATACATTTCTGTAATGTTACTAACAAAAACCTTTAAAAACCACTCAGTCAATACAAAATTGTATTTGCAGTGGGGAAGAAAAGGAAGGTAACTAACATTCGCAACGTACAACTGATCTTCACGGTAAATGCCATTTTGTATTGGTTGTGTGGTTTCCTATTGATCTTTTGTTAAAAACATTTGTATAAAATGCAGGTTCGCATTATGATTTTTAAGGGCAGTCACCAAAAGAACATTCTTAAACTATGTAAAACAGGATCGAGAATGATTCTGAGAATAGGTTATTGAAATGGAAGAAGTTGTCCTAAAACTCCTAAGCATGAGTCCTACTTTGATGGACAAGACAGTCATCCTGTCTTTGAAAGATCTCATAAACCTTTCCATGAGAAGCGGTATCAATTACAAGATTAGATCTAGCCCTAAAAATGGTTCTGAATTAAAGTAGTAGAACATTAGTTACGCACACCGATTGCTTAAATTAAATGTTCAAAAGTGCCCTTCCCCACTTTCTAGTTGGGACCCAACCCCAACTAATAAGATACTGGAGGTAAATTAGTATTCACATACGATAGAAAAGCGCACATGGCATTCAGTCACATTGTTGAGCAATGGCCTGTTGTTGTATAATGTCTACTTTGACAAAAACATAGTCAGGTGGTGGCTCCTTTTTTATTCCACAGAAAATAGAGTTCAAATTCTTCAAGCAAGCTTTCAAGATTGAATTTGTAATAGATGTCTTGGATTGCGCGATCTAAACTTTAACTGGTGGACATTTGAGGAAAAACCAAGTATCAAAAGTCTGTAAAAGGGTTGTTGCATAACATAGGTTAAACAATTGTCGCTAAAAATCTATAGAAGCGGCAAATCCTCTCCTTCTAATTTGATAATCTTGCCTTGTTTGTGCAGCGACCTTTTACAACTCCCGACAACTGTTTTTCTTCAAAGGTCTACTGGTTAAAGTTTGGGTCACGCAATTCAAGACATCTATTGTAACTTCAATCTTGAAAGCTTGCTTATAATTAATGCCATCATGTGAAAGATAAACAAAGGATTGACCATCTGAAATTATTAATTTTGTCAAAATAGGCATCACAAATGAGGACTCGTCATTACTGAACAATCTTATTGAACTCAAATGTGCACTTTTAGTATCAGAAGTGAACGCCAATTAATCTCTGGTACTTAGTTGCACAAAGCGGGGGCGGGGGCGGAGCACCAAGAAGAATCTGAGGTTGGGAGTAAATAAATGCGTAAAGTATTATCATTTGTTTAGCATAGTTTACATAGATAGCAACAACAAACAAGGAGACTTTAAGAACTTGAAGGAAGAGAGAAATAAGGAATTGAGTTGAACAGAGCTTGATTTTCATGTATTCTATCACTTGTTCCATGCATCTCTATCCAACTAGCGGGATCGAGTTCCCATCTTAACGAGATCCCATGGAGCTCCTAACTTGGGATAAAGCGAGTTTCGAGAGAGAAACGTCACCATATTAGGAGTTTCCTGCAACTAAGCTCTGGTATCATATTAACTGGGTCCGTTTATTATTTGCAGCTAGAGAGGTCACTTTTGAACGCCTGATTTAAACTCAACAATGGCTGCCTAGTATTTGTTTCACAAGAAATCGGTTTAGTAACAAATGTTCCATATGCTTTACTTCAGAGACATCCATATGGACCGACTTTACCTTGTAACTAATACAATTTCTCAAAAAGGGTTTATGAGTTCTTAAAGAACAGAATGGATATGTTGCTCCTAAAGTATGGATCAGAGCTCAGAAATTTTATTGAAAAAAATTCCGCTTGAATAACCTCTCCTCAAAATGGTTCTCAATCCCAATTTACAAAAAACTAAGAATGTCCCTTTGAAGACCATCCTTCAAGATCGTGATGCAGACACACATTATATCAATGTTACTATTAAGAGACCTACTATGAAGCACGGGTGCCTCAAAAGGGGGGAAGTATCGGGGTCGGATGCGCGTCGGGTGCAGGTGCAGCATGGGTGCGTGTCGGGTGTGCACCCATTCTTTTCCTTTTATTTTCCAAAACTCGGGTGCGGCTCCGATACTTATGGGTCAAAAACATAATTTTCAAAGGATGTTTCAGGGGTTGAAACATAGAACCTCATTTTTTGGGGGGTGAAAACATAAAAGAAATAATTGTAACTTATCTAATTAGGGCAGATCGAATTGGGGAGTCTTTTAGAGAGAGAGAGAGAGAGAGAGAAAGAGAAATAATGGTAGAAAATTCCTTTTGTCTTCAAATTCTCTTTGCTACTACCTTCTGTTGTGACTTTGACGGGGATTTTAATAGAGAGAAATAATGGTAGAAAGTTCTAACTTCTCAGTGAATTGGAACCACCGAACCAACTTATAATCAATGTAGTGTTATGTGTGTTAATAACTTAAAGGCTTAAAGCAGTGGTCCAGTGAGTATGATTCAATTTAATGTCTGATTCAAATTATTTGGAAATTTAATATTAGGTGTACATAGTAAAAATACGTGTGTGTGCACGCGGGCGTGTGTGTATATATTTGCTGTATCCCCGCCGCACCCGTATCCTAAAATTTTTAAAAATGCCGTATCCCCGTATCCGCACCCGCACCCATACCCGTGTCCGTGCTTCTTAGAAGACCTATAAGCAACATGCAGCCGGTACAAAATAGCATATGCAGCATGGAAGAAATGTAATTAGCAATGCAACAAGTTCAAATAGATGAAACATGAGAAACAAAAATATTTCAATTTTCTGAACCATTAGCTAATATCCTAATTTATATAACTATAGGTTACAATCGACTAGGAATTTCACGTTACGAAATCCCTGAGAAATGAACTCCAGTTTTCACAGTTATACATTTCTAAAAACCCTAACAATAAAAATCAGAAAATACTAAACGGTGCTAAACAAAGACATTACCAAGATTAACTGGATAACCACTTAGAAAGATCAAGTGTAAATATAACAAGTCCATTAAAAAAGATTCTTTTGAGGAAAATCCAAACTAATGGTACTAGGAAATACGAATAGCATGACTTTTAACAAACAAACCCTAATTTCCACCCTATGCAGCCTTCATAGAACCTAACAATCGACGATAACAAAATCTTTGAAGGTACTCAAAGAAGTAAAATGAGATATTAATAGAATTCAGCATGTTTACCACCAAGGAATAGGATAGGTCCACAAAATCTACAGCACACGGAAGTAAACCCATGATAGATGAGCAAATAAATCTTTTCCATTTTTCATTTGTCAGGGCATGGCTTTTTATTTGTATTTTCTAATCTTGCAAAATGCCAGTCAAACTTCAAAATTATAACCATACAAATGGAAAGAGTATATCAAAATCAAGGGGGTCACTGAGTTCCATATCGTTTGGAAATGTGAAACACCCTTGTCTAAGCGTTAGAGAATCTCTGAATCTGAGCCATTAGATTTTAGTGATAAGATGAGAGAGCTCCACATTACCAAATAACATGAAAGTTGGCTCTTTCCATATGTAAGGTTGAAATTTGAGGAAGGCTTGAATCAAGAACAAATGAAGGAACATTGGATGTAGAGTTACACGAGTAACTCTAGAGATCCCTCTACACTACCTCTTTCTCTCTCCACCCAATATCACCGGTCTGAGACCAATGCACTGGTTGATCCCCCAATTGTTCCAAATCCTGTTACATCCAACACCACCCTGCCCCACACCCCCCCATCCCTTCTTCCCTCCTCAAGAAAAAAAAATCTATCACCCAGATCAACTTGTGAAGTGGTCCAGGACCACTGAATATTTTCTCACTACCTATCCAAGCATATTCCAGGATAAGATCCTTAACCGAGTCTTTTTTAACTACTCCCATGTTATTCTCGGTGTACCTGTCTCGTATTAGCCCGTCTACTAGGCACAAATCACTCTTGTCGACTTGGGCATCTCGAGGCCTTCCATGAATATGACTCAACCATTTCAAACGATGTTCCCCTATCTTTTTCCTAAGAGGAGGATTGCGATTGCTCAAAAGCACACCACCAGTTTATCAACATAATCTTATTTTGTAGGAAACATCCTCTCTTCCTCCCTCCTTGCAATATTGATCAAGAAATCTAAAGATGTTCTTTCCACGTACTTCTTGCTCTATCCACGTTCAAATTACCCTCATAACTCCTCAAATCCAATTCGAAATAATCCAATTCAATCCTTCTTAACCAGAATCTAACCTTAGCTTTAACTGAAAATCTATCCATAAAGAAGTCCCATCTATGAATACGATATCATCCGCAATACCAAGCATTCTACGAACACGGTATCATCCGCAAATAACAAACACCACGAGACTTCGTCCTACATGCCCTTGGTAAGCTCAGTCATAATCCTAGGATCTATAACTGCCTAACAAGGCCCCCATCAAGAAATAGAATTGACTAATGCTAAGGCAAAGGGTCTAAAGGAAAAAGATATGAGCTTAAAGTGCATCTTTGGTGAATTTCAAATGTAACTGGAGATTCACAAGTAATGCATCAGTGGTTTGCACTCCAGGACACACCAAATAACATTCCTTGGTACCATTTCATCTTTTCTTTTCCGAAACTATAAACCAAATAGCTTCCACAGTAGATCTCCTAATCCCAAGCATGCCACAAAACATATTCCATGTTCACAAGATGTGGTAATGTTTTACGCTGGTTGTCAACCTATTTCAAGTCGCCGCCTCCATCCGGGCTTGGGACAACTACAACTACAGGTATGACTTTGGCACACGATATAGGCCTAATTGGGTGGCCAATAGGAAAATAAAGTTTATGAACCAGACTAGTGATAATGCACTTCATAGCGGTACACATTTTGTTCATTTTCTCTATTATCTAATATCGGGTTGCAGTTGAGATCGTATCTATGAGCAACTAGCTAATTAAAAGAGTCTTCAAAAAGGTAAACTTCCAACTTTTGGAAATTTGCAGAACTCACATTGACTGTACTTGGCAGCAGCAATCCACATGGAGAGAAACAAGAAATGTCTATATTGTTCTTAAGTCAGAATTCATACCTGGACTGCACTCACAGGAAGCAGAACAGTTAGTAGGAATGGAGAAGTTCTGGTTCCCTTGATTCGTTGAAGAACAGGCACATGTCCACTTGTTTACGCCAAGCGTATTAGAAAGCTGATCTGGCAATGTAAACCAGAAAACTAAGGGAGACAGATGTAAAAAATAACTGATAAGCTGCTAACAAGACCTCACTGCCACAACTAACGCTCTGCTGAAAGTAAGGCGGATAAAAGTATGATTTGCAGGTATAGCATGAAGCCCAAGCTTCACATACAAACTACAGACAATCCTAAACTTGGTACAAAGACTTATTACCCACCGCATAAAATTTGCCGAGTCCAGATCAAGCTAATGAGACAAGCCAGCCCGACTTCCACTTGAAACTTCATCTATTGCACCCCAGGCACTAAACTGGAAGTAATTGAAAAAAACCCACTCAGATGACATTATTAATTTTGGAATCTGAATTTTCAGCTTAGAAGCCATGTGTTACTCTCTCTGTGTTTGTGAGAGAGAGAGAGAGAGAGAGAGAGAGAGAGGGAAAACCTTTCTATTGAGCGCAGGTTTTCTGTTTGATATCATGAATTAGCCTCTCTGCACAATGCTGATAGCAACCTACAACACATTCCAACAACCAGTGTAAAGACAACTTTGAAGAAGCAAAGTTTGTGTAAACAATTCAAAATCATCTAACACCGTCTACTGGGAGAAAACAGATAGATGCAATGCACAAAAACAGGGAATCACCAGAAGTGATAGCTTGTCCAAATGGCAAAAGAAGCATGTGCATATTTCAGCAGATAAAACAACACCCACTAATTAACCAAGAATGATAATTATAATGGAACACATAATGGGTGATAAAAGGGGGAGAAGATGAACATGCATGACCGTAACACTAGAATTTTCAAATAATTTAGCTTCTGGTGCACCATTTAGCATACATATAAGATACTCCCATGAAGTTAGATTGCTTGTGCATCATTTCACGTTAATATGATGTCTTCCTTCTTATAGTAGCATGGAGCTTATTATCGTCTATCTAAAAGGCACGCTTTGATAGATTAGGATAGGGAGTAATCGCTAAACGCATAGTTGGCCAACAAACCTCTGTAGGCTGCAACTCCTCTAAACTTGAATAGGCTCTTAGAATTCTCAAAAAATTTCAAGCAACAGGATGAAAGATTCTATCAGGTGCACTCTTCAACTAAAAGTTTCTTGTAGCAATACTCTAAAGACATAATTAGACATCTACAGAACTTAGTAGCTACTCGCTTGAGCAAATGATGCGTGCCTTTCAAAACAAATGCTAAAAGAAACAAGCCCTGCCAACCATTATAATCTGCCAGTGTCATTACATCAAATAGCGAAGAGGGAAGGCTTTCCAACATGTTTACCATCATACATAGCAGATTTAGACGAACAGAGAATATTTCATCGCAGGTATCTGAATAGAAGCCAGCACAGCTCAAGAGTTGCTTGAAGATATACATTGGAATGAGCAATCAACTTAGAAGTGACTGGAGAGTTTACCTGATAACAAGGAAAGTGAGATGAAAACAAAGCTGGCAGACTAGACAGCATCAGAGCTTGATTATTCAAAGTTAGATACACCAATCGCCATTAATAGTTGAAATGCCAAAAGTGTAATTAGAAACAGACATCGGATAGTAGAAATAAAAGTCAGAGATGCTCATAGAGAAATTATACTTCTACAAGTACTTTCTGCAAATACTAATTATGAACAAAAAAAAAACACATTGCCCAGCTTCCCTGATAGCAACCGTTTAACAAACTCAATAGGGACCCTCCATCCATTCAGGTCAGGTTAGTAGCTACCTAAAAAACAATATAAAACTATACAGCCCTGCTTAATATGTCATGGGATTCTTTGTTGTTAATTATTACTCACGAATTTCATTGCAATAAAGAAGGGAGATATTATATTTCATAAAAGTGATGCACTAACGGCTAAAAAATCTTAGCCTAAAAGAGAAGTAATGAGTCCAATCTCCATTGCCAAGCACCTCCAGACTAGTAAACGTTCTGAACCTATGAAGGGGGGTGACATTTGACGAAAGGTTAGATAGAATGGCCGCACCAACTCGGTGTAGGGTTGTCGGCACTCCAGATAATGGCGTCATGACTCCTTGCGCCCCCTTATAAAAACTTGACCACGATATAATTAGGTCGCCAAATGCAGGGAACATGAAGTTAAATACTACCCCCTCCGTCTTATTCTTCGCGAATTTGTATGCTAGATATGATTGTCAACATTAATTATTATTATTATTACCTTATCTTAATTTGCCAAAGACCCTTTTTATGATTATTATTCAAGTTCAATTCAATTCAATTACTCGCTATTTATACGCACTTAATTCAGCCGTAGAAAGTCTGGAAAAAGTATTTGCACAACTTTCAAGTAGAAAGGGAGTATGGCCAATTTAAGGTTGCTTAAGCGGGAAGCAAAACAAAAACTTCCAGAGACTTTTAAAGCAAAAACAGTTTCTAGTCAAATGCGTTAGTAAACTTCAATCGTATTTCAAAGCTACTCGAGTTACAATCATCCATATAGCGAAAAATAATTATCATTAAATATTTTTAGTGATTTTTATTTAGTAACGTACTGGTAAGAATTTTTACTAAAAAGCATTTAGCGAGTGTTAACCGTTGCTATATAAGAAGTCGTAGGTGTACAATTTCCTAATAAAAAGGTATTCCGCAGACACTCAAATGCGACGCCGAAATGGCCTTGGAACAGACCAGAAGCTTTCCCTCATCTTCAACAAATAGACGTTAGAATTCTGAAAATGTTGACCGTAACTACTTGTCTAACATTCACGAGAAGTTTCAGCAATGTGGGTACAAACCTCAAAAAAGGAAGAATCGAGAAGTTAGGGTTTCCAATCTCTGCGCCAGCGACTCGGCTCGATTTTGAACGAAGGCCAAAGCCGAGCAAGTAGATCTGCTACAAGAAGCTCGAAATGAACATAAAAAGAGGAAAACCTGAGGATATAAATGCAGGTAACAGAGCAAAGTAGTAGCAGTAAAGCTCAGTGCAGACTCAGCCCATGTACACTTCAATGGATGAAGCAATGACAGAGAGAGCTTTAGAGAGAGGAGAGAGGAGCGAGGAGATGTAACGTTGAGACTTGTGAAAGCCCCTGCGCGCGGATGTCTATGATGGCTCAGTTCCCACAGCTGCTCGCTTCTTGTTGCTTTGTCAACAATTAAACTTTCTTTTCTTCCTTCTGTTGGGAAGCGTGCCCCAAGATCTCACGGTGGTCCCCATGTTTGCTGGCACAATTTTGATGCGGCTTTTAGCACATTGACGCGCGGCAACTTGTCCGCAGAAATTTTCAAATTTTAGTTCACCAACGTCCTAAAAGTGCATCCCACGTCTCTGAGTAGTTGCAAAACCTTCTAGGTTAGGTTTAGTTCGAGCCTTAAGAACATAGAGATGGTCAAAAACTTGTGGACTCTGCCATCTTATTTGTATATGTAATCAACATTTTCAAAAACATAAAAACGTTGTATGTCCTATGTCTTGACAAACTTGTTGAAATAAGTAGAAACAAACTCATGAATGTGCCCGAGAAATTTAGTGAAACCAACTTGTTAATGCGTTGAAGTTACTGTAGAGGCCGGAGTTTTTTAGATTTTACCTTTGTAGTGTTTGTTGAAGACAGTTTTGTTCCGGATAAGAATGCGTACCCGATTGGAATATTAAAGTGGACATCGTCGTACACCAACATAGAGTAACATTTTCTACGATACTATAGAGAAAAGCAGATTTAGTAAACTTAAAATTCTTTGAAATAATGTTTAGCTTGGCTGCAACGACTAAGTTTTTTAAAAAGTAAAATGGAATATACTATTTACATGTTTCTTGGAAAGAGAAATGCAAATTTGGTCAAAAAAATTGCATCTTCTAATGACACGGAAGTCAAACCATGGAAAGGGCAACCAAGCACTGGCTATGGCAATTAATCAGACGTGGTTGAGCTTGCAAGTCGAAATGTGGGATAAAAAATTGAAACGTCATTTACAACTATCATCATGCTTGGGGTAACTGTAGAGGGTGGTTCGCGAGGAATAACATGGCATGAGCCAACCAAGTCAAAGGTTTATAACTAGCTGGACGCTGAGTAGGCCACCATACGCAAAGCGCTAAACCTTGACCTCCATTGACCTATTCACTGACGAAAGATGCAAAGGAAAAAAACTTTTAGTTAATCACCCCTTGATGCACATTAGCCCTGAGGCTCCCTTATCCCATGCCTCGAGGGGGGTCATCCTCAAGGCTCCCTTTTTCTTAGACTAGAAGTGCGCCTCAAAAGTTTTCTTTTATCCGTCGAAGGTGATACTCCTAGTTAGGGGTGAGCAGCGACTGATAAAACCGATCCGAACCATTAAAACCGATGAAACCGGACCGATCGAATCCGAACCGTTGATAAGCTTGAACGGTTTGGTTTGGGATTTTCAAACCGAGACCGGTTCGGTTCGGTTCACGGTTCGGGATTTTCAAACCGGCTATGAACCGAACCGAACCGATGACTATATAACCATTAAAAAAATAATATACCTTACCATGGTTAACTAAATAACCAGGATAAATTTAATATGTTTGCCCTAAATAAAACCCTTATCTTCAATTCTTCATCTGCCGTAACTCTTCTTCTGCTCCTCTTCTTCTTCAGAGCACACCCACAGAGAAAATCAAACACACCCACATATAATACAAATCGACCATAAAGGAAGGATTTCAGCTTCATTCGAGCATCATTGATGAATGATCTAGTGCGCAATTTTATAGTTCCAACTTACAAGATCCAAGTTCGTCGACCACTGCCGCGATACGTGAAGATCGGGTCTTTTGTTGACTAGGAAGTGCCGAAGAAGAAGAGAGCAGGCAGTAGTGCAGTGGACAGCAGTGGTGAAGCCGGCAGCAGTGGCAAGACAGCTCACGAGTAGTAGAACAGCTGAACAGGCAACATCAAAAGGAGCCCACATAACATCAAGTGTGATTCAGGTTGCCTGCCCTGAAGCCTGAACTATTGTAGAGGTACACTCTTGAGTCTTGACTCTTGTACTTATCATAAAAGTGTTCTTTATAAGCATGAACTTAATTAGGGACTACGCAAAATCATTTCTACACCTAAAAGCAATCAAACAGGGAGAAACAAATAGGCAATTAGATCAAACAAGCATATCGGGCTTCCCCCCATTAGAGGTACCCAGTTTCATAATTAACCTCCAATTTCAGTTTCCAGTTTTTCCAATCTTACATGTTGAATCAATTGTTCTTAACTTCATCCTGTACATGTGAAGATGTTGATGTTTGTTGGGTTTTCACTTTTCATTGTTCTTGATATATGGATTATAGTAAAACTTCATACTGTACATGTGAAGTTTTCACACTGCACTAAGCCAGTAATGCACTTACCTTGCATGAAGTTTTCAAACTGGAATACCAACAAGATGAGAGAGTGCACCACTTTGAAATGGAAGCAAGATGTCCAAATTTGAGAGTACACCTTCAGTGCATGTTGCTGTTCTTTACATGAATGCAGTGATGCACTACTATATTATTAATGGTTCTGTAATGTAACTTTGTAGGACTTTTACACTTGGTGACTAATTTAAGCTTTTCAATTTGTCATGTAATGCAATTATGATGTATTTTTTTGTTATTGGACTATTATTTTTTCTTGAAACAGAATAATGTTTGAACTACGTTAAAACCGATCCGAATCGTTCAATTTGAACCAAGTGAACCGTTCAAACCGAGCCGTTCAAACCGAAGTGTTTCGATTTGGTTTGGTTTGGGAATTTGTGAACCGAGGTTTATTGGTTCGGTTTGCAGTTTGATCCCTAAACCGAACCAAACCGAACCGTGCTCACCCTTACTCCTAGTGACCCAAGGGAAAAAGTGGTTATGAGACCAGGGTTGTAGCCGTGGTCAGACCTCAAGTGAACCGTGCTGAGAGAAGGACAAAGCCCATATATATATATATATATATATATATATACACACTTTAAACATTACAGTACACATTCATGCGATGACACATGGCTCCTTCTAAGAGGTTAGTGGATCACTTGCCTCCTTATTGTCCATTGTAAGAACCATTTCTTATGCTGTACTTTTCAGATCTGGGGCGACAAGATCTTCTCTGAGTCGTTCTCGTGGTGCCCTTATCAGTTGGCTGTGATAAAGCGGAGGTGCCAAGTGCCACCTCATGTAACCCATTACATGAGCCTCTAACCTGTACTATATAAACACCAGGTCTTGGATTAAACAAAAACAAGAAGTTATAAAATTAGCCTAATCTCTGCTTAGTTCACCACTCAATTGACACTTAGAAAACGTTCTCATTTTATTTACAAAGCCTCAAGAACCTAGAACCTAATAAGACCCTTCACCTCTTGCCCTACTAGTCAATGCACACCTAGTTCCCACCCTCGCCACTCATTCCTTTGGGGTTGTGCATCCTTGTGTCTCACAAGATTAACCAATCATAGGCCCACACGAGACATTTTTGCCACCTCATAAAAAGGACCCTCACCGTCGACCACCGCTACGCCCCACCAACGCCATCGCAAATCACCAAAAAAAAAGTCAAAATAAAAAGAATTACCAAACACAAAAAAAAAACTCAAAAAAAAAAGAGTTATCAAACACCCACTTGTTTTTGTAAATATATATATATATATATATATATATATATATATATATATTAAGTTGTTTTTTAAAAACTAAAAATCAAAAAAAACAAGTTCTGTCAAACAGACCATAGATTCTTAATAACTTTTTGTTCGTTCTGTTTTCCTTTCTTTGGCTAAAGGGTAACATCACTTCATTCATTCGTTTCATTTTCAGTGTCTTGTGGCTATGCACTAGTTCAATGAAGCACATTAAATATAATGTCACCTCATACATTAAAACCTTTTCCAAAAGCCAGAACTTTAAAAAACCACATTGAGGACATTCCTTTGTATCTCGAGAGTAGCACAGAAAAATCCCACATTTCTTTGTAGTCAACGTATCGGCCTCCTGTCCGGAAAACCAAAATGTAAAGTAAACTTATTTCCTACATACGCCAAACCTTTTTTCTTTTAAAATCCCAAGTAAACCAATAAAGGCAGTGTAAACTGCTCGTATGGTTTTTTTTCTTTTTATTTTTTCAAATAAACTTTAATTAATGGTAGTGCCACAAAGCACTGGCTTAGAGTATGGCGGCTGCCATAGATACTCTTAGGGGGTGGGCGGGGGGAATATATACTCAAGCGGATGAGTGCTGGCATAGAATCTTCTGATGCCAAGGAAGTGAGTTTGTAGTATAAGTAGAGATGCCACGAAGGATACAATCCAAATCAACTGCCAAGTAAGCAAATATAGGACAGAGCAAGGGTGGAGTAAAGACAGAGAGCAAGCTTCTAGATAGAGCCTGAGGAGTGCGCTGCGAGGGTAAGAGTAGAGGGTGAGTACGGTCTCACAGGTAATAGTCCAAGCTAAGGTTCAGATGTCAAGGTTAGGAGTTAGGGTTCTATATCCAGGTCTTAAGTTGGAGTCCAAGTCCAAGAGTTTTCTCTCTTTAGAATCCTCAATTCTGAAGTTCAAAACTAAGAAAATGGGATTTTGGAAAGGAGTTCATTTGTCCAAAAGAGTTTCAAAGTCCATTCTTTATGGGCAAAGAGATGACATTTCATCAGGCGACATAAGGCGCTCCTTAAGAGTGACACCTAGTAAAGGGGGCTACAAATACATGTAGCATACTATAGGGTCACATATTCACCCGGCTTACCCTGCACAGCTTCACCTTATCTGTCTAGAAAGTTTGACCCAAACAAGACCTATGTGGTAAGAGAATGCCTTTGATCTAGCCGCGAGTCCAAGGCTTTTATTGAGTCCACGAGGCAACATCAAGAGATGTTGGAACCTGACAGTGGTGGGGGAGGCTCCAATACCCGACTGTCAGGCGAACTGGGGCAATGCCCTTTAGAGACGTTCTCATGTTTCGGAGTGACTCGGGGGTCATGATTCTGGGGGCGTGGGTGATGACTGATAATATGAGTGCCACAGGGTCATAGCTTAGGCATGCTCAGTGTCATGCAAATCACCCCAGACGGAGATATTATCTAGGAGAGTGAACTTATCATGCTCTGAAGGGTCCTTATGCTAAAGCACTACACGCAGAGCCTCGAGATGCTGTGTACTTTGAATAGCAGGTCGAAACGTGTTTCACGTTTGCTCAAGGCAAATACGCATCGTGTGGTGAATAGATAGACCATTGGCAAGGTTTAATAGTGTGATAAAGAGGCCAAGACTGAATAAATGGTGCGGTGCATAGATGCAGCAGGTTATCTGGCGGTGCCAAGGGCACATGACATGGCGATATAGCATGAGCACAGTTGAGGGGAACTAGTGTAGGGGGCATATATAGTAGGAGGCGATGCGCGCGCGTCATGGCGTTTAGGCATGACAATGTAGGTCACGAAGCAACAAGCTCCCTAAAAAGAGAAGAGACCAAGAATGGGAACCAAGAAGCCCCTACATGGAAGAAAGACCGAGACTGGGGAGCAAGGAGCCCCTAAAGAGAGGAGAGACTAAGAACAACTAGAGGGAGACCCCAAGGAAGGGCTCTAAAGGGAAAGCCTCAAGTCAATCCACGAAAGGAAGGCTCGGGCCGACCCCCTACGGCTAGAGATGCAGCATCGAGCCCCTTGGCTAAGTAAGGAAGCGCGTCGAAGCCAATCGGAGGGGAAAGCGTGGCACTTGACTTGGACCGTGCGCTTCAGGTTGACCACGTTGGTAGCGTTAACTTTGACTCCTGAATTTATTGACGTGTCGCAAAAAGGGAACCCAAGAGCAGTCAAAAGGAGTAGTCAAGATGGGGCTATCAAGACTTTTTAAATGCCAGTATAGGTCTAATGCAATGTGAGTAAAGCCCCGCAGTTATCAAGCGTCAGAAAGTGCTATACAAGCATATTTGGACTTGTGGCGGTGCATCTTGACCGCCAACGTAGGCTATTTTTCTTGTAGTTGCTGTAGATAGGGCTAAAATGGTGGAGAGAAGGACACAAGAGAGTACGAGGACCAAGAAATCCAGGACATCAAGAAAACAAGCAGATAGCAGGAAGCTGTTCACATGGATTTATTTCGGGCACTACATATCCAAGAACTTTTGGCCCGTATATTTATCATATTCATTTTTTGTTCCCATTTTGTGTTTTCATTTTCACAGTATTCAGTTAGAAACTACGTTTCTGTACTTTTGTCATTTTTACCAAAAAATTTCAGTTACGTTTTCTTACACTGGGTTCAGTTTTTTATCACTGTTTGAGTGATTTACCCAAAACGAAAATAGAAAATGGTAAAAATACACAAAAGAAGAATTTTGTTTTATCATTATTGTAAAAAAAATATAAACGATTATGGCCCAACTTATGCAAAGTCAAATGCATATCTACCTACTACTAGAAAACTAACAAAAGACAAACTCCTATATAACTCAAAAGTGGGACAAGGGCGTCCCTAAATGCATATCTACCTACTAATAGAAAACTAACAAAAGACAAACTCCTATATAACTCAAAAGTTGGACAAGGGCGTCACTAATATGTTTCGGTCGAGCTTCATGTATCCGCCAGATTGCTTTCTACTAGAAGTTACAGTTATGGAAAGCAATAATATCGGGAATTTCTTTAGAGGGAATTCAAAATGGAGATATCAAAGCATGCTTTGAGATAACAAATAATTCATAGAGAATTTCAAGATCATCTAGACTATCAATTTGACACAAAATGATATGATGCAATAACTTGAAATTAATGTTTTAATGGTATACTGCAATGTGAAGAGAGAGGAGAGGGAAGGCGAATTTGCCTCTCGAGGTAAAAAGACATTTGTTACAAGGGGCTTAAATTTCTTTTATCATTCTTCGGCCTGAATGCAATATTTTTTTTTGTTTTTTCTTTTTCCATATAACAAAAAATCAAGGTCTTTGTACCTTTACGTCTAAAATAGCCAATAAAGGATATATCAAGACAAAATAGACATATTTTAGTGTGAATGTATGGTAACCATGGATGTTGTAATCTCTAGAGATGAAATATGAAATATGTTGAATAATAGAAACTTTGAATGAGGTTTTGTGAAGGTTTTCTTGAAGAAACTAAATCATTTTTTATGACTTATGTAAGAACTAGTTATTTTACACTAAAGGGTTATTGGTCATTATCGACTCGAAATGTATGCGTTGACTATGTCGATTCTCTAGAACCTAATTTACACGAAATTTTATTAGGGGAAGTTACTTAAAAGTGCCAACTCATGCTCATTATGGCACGTGATAATCAATTTCAAGTCAAACGTATTGATGAGTTTCTCTAATTATTTTTTTGGATTTTCTGATTTTCAACCTATCCTACATTAATAACGCATTCGAATGCTTTAACTTTCTCTTTATGTTAGATTAATTGCATTTGACTTACTTTACATTTTCAGTTCTACCCCAAGAGTGAGGGGGGGGGGGGGGGAGGGAGGGAAGAGGGGAAAGAAAGTGGGACATGAGAGAGAAAAAAGGAATTGGTGGAGAATTAAATATACAAGAAGAAATAGAATTAAAAAAAAAGTGTAAAGAGTAAACATGAAAAGAAAATAGAATATCTTTCTTCAATTGAAAAGTGGTCAATTTTTTTGAGACAACGCTAAAAGAAAATAAGATCAATTTTTTTGGGACGGATGGAGTAATATTTAATGGTCATGTGAAAGGAAAGAAGAAGAAAAATAAAATAGTTTTGTTTTAAAGATTCTCAGAAGACATGGTCAAGGCTATCCGGTACTAAGAGCATCAGATTATACAAGAGATGCAATTACCACAATCTCTTCTTCAGTTAAGCCAATTAACCACTCATTGGCTTCATATAACCAAATCTGCGGTCAAGGCTATCAACGAAGAGATCTCTTGAATATCTTACATGAAGAACACGCAATTACCGTAATCCCATCTTGGTTATAGTCAATTTAATTACTTGCTGACCATAGAATTCCTCCTATATATACAGATGCTTGCTTCTGCAGATCAGAGGGACTTCCTCAGCTGGAAGTGAAGAAGTTAAGTGACAAATAATATAGTGCCAATGGGTGCAAAAGGTGGTTTCTTTCTCTTGGCAATTTCGATGGCAATGATGTTTCTTGTGCATGCAGACCAGAACTTTGATAACTGCGTGCAAACGTGTCTAAAGCAATCTGTTTCCAAAGCTTGTCTAATATATTGTGATGATCGTTGTGCAAAGGAAGTGCCATATCATCCATGCGACGACATATGCAACTCAGAGTGCCCCTCAGCCCATCCAAAGGAAGCTTGCGAGTTCTTATGCGATACAACTGGCGACGGAGCAAGACTGATTAGTTAATGGTTTCCAATGTAGCTGCCATCTAGGGTGTTCTCTTGTTCTAAACCTAGTGACTAGAGAGATGTCTCCTGGATTTCTATAATTCTTCTAATCTTGGGCAGTCAATGTATGGTACCCCTGTTTGGCAAGTCAAAAAGTTATATGGTTCAATTCAAATTACGGGGCATTTTTCTTACTTGTTACATAGATATTATCCTAATACTAGTGAAAGCAATAAAAGTTAGTGAATGCTTAGTTTTATATGTTGTCTAATTAATGTCATTAAGTTTATTTCGTTATTTTGAAACATGGAGTACATACCCAATTTTGTAGTTTACTTTATTTCTATCCAGTCTAGTCAGTTCATCTATATTAGGCTTAACTTAGTGTCAAAGTCTGGAGTTTAATTTACCTTAATTCAAGTTTCTGGTTGGTTTCTATTGCAATTCAAGTACATTTTTAAATTTGCAAATGGGCTTTTCCTTCTAAAAAATGGTGCTACAGTACATTTGTAAGGACATATGGCCCGTGCCCTTATGTACCAAGCGTACACCTTGGCTGCTAAAGTACATCGATTGGCAAGGCTATTTCACTTGTTCATTTTTTTTTCTCTGTGGCGGCTAGAGTTGCTTCTTATTCTCTTTGTGCAGCTTTTCTGCAAACACAGAGGGGGTCCCACTCCTTAGTTGAGTCCTTCTTCAACGGCTTGGCAATTGGCTAGATAAGATTAAGAAGTACCTAAGTGACCCTCAGTTTTGAGCCCTCCCGCATTAGGTAACTTTGTTACTTTATTCGACGGTGACCGATACAATAGCCGGGGTGATGTTGGCTTAACATCTTCACAATTCATCACTAATAAAAAAGGGCCATCTTCTATGTAAGTGAAAAGTTAAACAAGGAAAAATAAACTACTCAACTTTAGAGAAGACATGCTTGTCACTGGGTAACACAACGTATAAACAACCCATTGGCACTCTCTAAAGAGACATGAAAATTCGGCTAGAAGTTGATATCTAGCACGCAAGCGCACGAGAGAGAGAGAGTAGTCTTGTGATCTCCTCTTACATCCATACACTCATAGAGTTGTGTGTATCAATCATGCATCGTGGATACATACAGGGGCGGACCTCCCCCATGACCCGGGGGGTGTGACGCCCCAAATTTATTTTCGGAACGTTAATACCGAATACACAGAGATCAGATAAAATCTTATAATTATCAGAAGACTCTAAAATAATAATTCAGAGCATACACTAATAATTCTAAAAAATAAATCATTATCTAACACAGTGGCCCCAAACCTTTGTACAATTCAAGTTCTCCGACACGGAGTTTCTCAAAATAAAACCTAAATAATAACAATTCGTCTCAAACATTACACTCAAAATATCAGTACTAATTCCGAAACAATGGTAGCTAACTCTTGATCACTTAGCTAGCCCTTCGATCTCAAAGTCTCACCTACTGATCACCTGAAAGGAAAAATAATAAAGGAATGAGTCAAATGTCCAGTAAGATCGCTCAAGGATCAATCAAACATAAGCAAAAATGTATGAGAAACGAATTTCGGAAGCACAAAGGTTCAAACAGAACGGACATCAAACTAAATTTTGAATGTCAAAACATATCTGAGTACGGAGACAGACGCTAGAGAGTTATTCAAAAAGTGATCACATACGTCAGTACTGATATATGAGGCCGATTCAGAAAGTAAGATCGCGATATCTAGTTCAACTCCCCTGAGCTAGCTCACGTTTTAATCCACGTGGGTAAGTCAGACATAAGTCACATACACTGTGACATGGCTCATAGAGTTATCAAAATAAAAATTTTAATTTAACACACAATCAAATATCGGACATGTCAAACAATACACGGAGTTTACGAAATAACGATAATCCCTAAAACGAACGATATCAACATCGCAAATTCTAAGGTCAAACAAATTCGACAGAAATTGAATTTCACAAGTCAAAGCATTGAGAATAAGTTATTCATAACAAAGCTCAAAGCAAAAATGAAAAGAAGAATCACTTAACTCAATTCGAATAAGTTCGGATTTCAAAAAGAAACTAAGGACTTACATGAACGATTGGTCCATCGCTGATTTGAATTTCGAAAATAAACCCTTACCTTAACCAAACTTTTGAGAATACAAATCATTGAGCTCCACCTCAGAAATCACGAACCTTTCAAGCTTCCCCTCTCTCTTTCTATTGTAAAGGCAAGTAGGCAGAGAACCAAAAAAGATTCGAAAGGAAAATAAGAAACTATTTATATGAAACAAAACCAAACTTTAAGTCGACCGAAAATAGTTTCATTCGACCGAAACATCATCTTCCATTCGGCCGAATCCGACAGAGGTGAAAATATTTCAATTTTTTTTTCAATTCGACTAAAAATGAGTTTTATCCGAATAAAAACTTTTAATTTGAATGAAAACTTTTTAATTCAAATTAAAACTTTTTTTTGCATTCAACCGAAAACAAGTTTTCATTCGAATTAAAACTTTTTATTCGAATGAAAACTTCAGTAACTCATTATACACTATTTAAATACTTTTCGTTCGAAGCAAAATATTTTCATTCGAAATAAACCCATTTTCATTCAAAGCAAACCATTTTCTTTCAACCGAATCTTTCAGACTCCAAAACTTTAACATCAAATAGTTTTGATTCGAATGAAACCACTTTCATTCAACCGAAAATTTCAGAAATAATTTCAAACTATTTTCTTAATTTTAACAAAAGATCACAAACTTATTTATTCAAAAATACTAATTTCACACAGAAAAAAGAAAATTTTCGGGATATAACAAG
This sequence comes from Escallonia herrerae, assembly GCA_033070095.1. Classification (NCBI taxonomy): domain Eukaryota; kingdom Viridiplantae; phylum Streptophyta; class Magnoliopsida; order Escalloniales; family Escalloniaceae; genus Escallonia; species Escallonia herrerae. The sequence continues at coordinate 10,151 of JAVXUP010003904.1, read as the reverse complement.
GGGGGCATGGTACCCCTCAACATTGAAAATCCATTTTTAGTTTTTTGGACAATGAATATATATATATATATATATATATATATATATATATATATATATATATATATATAACATTTATGAAAATGTCACTATATTATAGCATTAATTTATCAAGATTTTATTTTGTTGTGTTTTTTATTCTTTGTACCTTGTCATTGTCTTTGTCTGTCTGTGTCATTGTCATTTTCTTACTCTATCCTAAATTCTAAATCTCCATATCACAAAAAGACAAGAATAAATTAATTTTAGTTATTTTTATTATTTTAAATTCTTATAATTTGTTAACTTTTACGTGATTAACGTACTCATACAATTGATAATCACATTAGTAATATATCTATAAAATAAGAGTTAAGTTTTTTTTCATGCAAAATTAGTAATTTATCGCTGACTAACCATAGCAAGTTAAATAAATTATTATGCATAGCAAAAATATATTATTAGTAGTCAAATTGAGCAATCTATTTTGTATTTAACATATTCAATAGTGATGCTATTATAATGTATTTTTGATCATTCAAATTTTATATGAACTTGAATATTTTGAATTCTTTTATGTTAGCTATCAATTTTTTTTTTTTAGCACCCTGATTAGATTTTCTGGATCCGCCCCTGGATACATAGAAACTGGCTGCCGGGCAATCCAAGCTGAAATGTATATTTATCTACCTCTGTCATTTTTTTAATTAAGTGACTATATTAGATCCCCTCCTCAAGATTAAATTTTGGTCTGGGACGAGTTCGAAGCCACCAGTACTTGATTCAATAAAAGTAGTTGACAAGTGTTACTTTGCAAAACCACATATTAGAGTTTAGGTCACCTCCCCCAAGATTGGAACTGTGAGGTTTTGATCCCGATTAGTACGATTGAGTATCTAGGCAACAACTCAGCCCAGGTTTTTGAGTTCAATATAAAATAAGGTTTAACTTAGGGCTTGTTTGTATTTTGCATGAAAAGCATTAAAATCAATGAAAACAAATAGCAACCGACTTAAGGTATGATGAGGTACTTAACACCTTCACATCATATAGCTTAAATTCCCAAGTTCAAATTTAGGGTTTCGTAGATTAGATGGAACTGGTAATCCAAGTCAATTTAGGGCTTTCATGTTTTTTCAAATGGCTCTCCCGGTGGTTGTAGTTTGTTAATTACTTTTCATTAACTTTAAAGAATTTATAATGAATAGAAAACTAGATTTTTTAAAGTAAATGTATGTGTTCTTGTACTATTATCAGGGGATCTGACAGGTAAAAACAAATAGCGATCAATTTATGGATGATGAGGTGTCTAACACCTTCTCATCGTATAACTTCATCTCCACATCCAAATTAAGATTTTGTAGATAAGATGGCCCAAGTGGTAATCCAAGTAAATTTAGGGCTTTCTTATTTTCCTGTTAATTATTTTGTCAACCCTAAAAAATAAGATTGCGAAAGCAAACTTGATTTGGCAGAGTAAATACCCGCCTTCTTGTACTACAGTAAGGGGATTTGACCTGCTTATATAACCACTTTCTATTAAAGCAGGTCTTCCTATGACCTATGTGCTTTTCTTTTAAAAAAAGGACCAAAAGAGGCACTTTTCTGACCCTAGTTTCCCTGTCTAGTATTCTCTCTCTTTCCCTTCTTTTCCTATTTCTCCGGTTGGAATTTAAACAAGAGTTGGCTTGCTAATTTCGCAGAATGATAAGTTGCAAATCCTCTTTTTTACATGTGTCTCGGTGTCATCATTACGAATCGTCATCAAATATGGAGAGGAAGTGCAATGTGGAAGTATGAGTTTATGGGCCCCAAGACTTAAAACTTTTTAACTTGGTCTTTGTGACTATTGTCGGTGATTAGAAAATACTAAGCATGCTTACTTTGAAACTCCCACCTAGCTTACTAACGAAAAAAATGTTATTGATCGGTCTTCTAAGAGCAGTTAGCTAGATTACAGGGTATTTTCTTACCTTTTACATATGTATCCCTAGTACTAATGAAAGCAAAAAAGTTATGCAGCATTATTATTTGTTGCATAATTAATGTGATCAAGTTATTTTTGGTACTTCAAAACCTAGGTTAGATACTAAATCTTTGTAGCTTTATTTTATACTTCCTTCGTCCCGAAAATATTGATAATATTCTATTTTTTTCAACTATCCCAAAAAATTGATCACTAAGTGTTTTTCCTGTTTACCCGTTTAACACTTTTTTATTATATTTCTCTCTCCATATTTAATCCTTCACCAACTCATTTTCTCTCTTGAACCGTCTTCTTCCTCCCCCTCTGTTTGTCTCTCCTCTCTCTCTTAAGGTAGAATGAGAAACTCATAAAATATGACAGATATCCTAAATAAGCCTACAAGTCAAACACAGTCAAATAATTTGGGATGGAGGGAGTATTTTAAGGATGGCAAAAAAAAATCCGAACCTGCGGATCTTTGTCGCTCCCCGCCGAGCCCCAGTAGGAGCTGGTTATTTTGACTTTGGCTTAGCCGTGGGGTGGGTATGGTATTTTTTAAAAAACCCGCATCGGGTTAGGGTTGGGTATGGTATTCACCCCAATCTGCCCCGCCTCAGTATACTTACCCTAATACTTTAGTTGATCTTAGCCGGCCCTAATACTTTTGTTAATCTTAACCGTCCATTCTATACCACACACACACACACACACACACACACACACACACACATATATATATATATATATATATATATATATATATATATATATATATATATATATATATATATATATATATGGGAGCTGATCCATTGATAGCGCTAGCAAAATAGGACATCTTGCTAGCGCGATCTGGCCGTCCATCCTGAAAGATTTACGGCCCAGATCGCACCTTTTTCGAATACTGTCAGTCGTCCGCGACATAGTATTGCGGACGGACTTTTTTACATTTTTGCCCCTCCGTCCGTCCGCTACATTGCATCGCGGACTGTCCAAATCTTTTTTTTACGTTTTTTTTAAGTTCGTCCGCTACATAATGTAGCGGACGATTTTTTGACAAAAATACCCTCTAGTTTTCGTCCGCTACATTATGTAGCGGACTAATCTTATGACTTTTTCCTCTTTCTCTCTCATTTTCCTCATTTAATGTTCTGACATTTTTCCTTTCTCTCTCCTCTCTCTCATCATCATTTTCTCTTTCTCTAATTAACTCTCCGACTCTCTCTCTCTCTCTCGTCCATGCCAGAAACCGAAAGGAAGAGGAAGGGGCGCCAAGAGGAAGGCAGCTCCGCTTCCGGCGACGACAGAGGGAGGCAGCTCCGCTTCCGGCGACGACCGAGGAAGGCAGCTCCGCTTCCGGCGACCTCAAAGGAAGGTAGCTCCGCTTCTAGCGACGACCGAGGAAGGCAGCTCCGCTTTCGGCGACCGAGGAAGGCAGCTCCGCTTCCGGCAGCAATCCACCTGCTGTGGCAACCCCATTTTGGGTGGTAAAACTGAGACCCAATTAAAATTTTGAGACCCAATTGAAATTTTGAGACCCAATTGAAACCCAGATCATTTTTTATGATCTGGGTTTTGTTGGTGGCCGCTGTAGGCCGTGGGTCTGCGATTGACCGATTGACGGAGGTGTGGTCGTGGGTGAGCGACTGGCAAACGTGATGGTGTGATTGGATGAGTTTCACTGTGCGATTGGTCGTGTGAATGGTGGTAAATGTGCGATTTGTGGTTTGGATGTTGTAGTGGTCGTCGCTACGGGGAGGCAGCGGCACGACAGCGTGGGTAGTTAATTGGGGGCCTTTGGAAAGATGAGTGCTGATAATGATGGTTCAAATGCGCAACAGAAGAAAAAAAATAGTGATGCCTACTCCTCCGCTACATAATGTAGCGGATGGAACGTGACTGTATTTTTGTCAAAAAATAGTCCGCTACATTATGTAGCGCACGAACTTTAAAAAAACGTAAAAAAAAGATTTGGACAGTCCGCGATACAATGTAGCGGACGGGCGGAGGGGCAAAAATGTAAAAAAGTCCGTCCGCGACACTATGTCGCGGACGACTGACAGTATTCGAAAAAGGCGCGATCTGGGCCGTAAATCTTTCAGGATGGACGGCCAGATCGCGCTAGCAAGATGTCCTATTTTGCTAGCGCTATCAATGGATCAACTCCCTATATATATATATATATATATATATATATATATATATATATATATATATATATATATATATATATATATATATATATATATATATAGGGAGCTGATCCATTGATAGCGCTAACAAAATAGGAGAAGTTGCTAGCGCGATCTGGCCGTCCATCGCAAAAGATGGACGGCCCAGATCTTTTTTTTTGCATTTTTTTAAGTACGTCCGCTACATTATGTAGAGGACAATTTTTTACATTTTTTTGACAATAATACCCTCCGAGTCCGTCCGCTACATAATGTAGCGGACAAGTTTTCAGACTTTTTTTTCTCTTTCTGTCATTAATGTTCTGACTTTTTTTTTTCTCAATGTAGCGGACAAGTTTTCAGACTTTTTTTCTCTTTCTGTCATTAATGTTCTGACTTTTTTTCTCTTTCTCTCTCTCTCTCCCGTCCGCTACATAATGTAGCGGACAAGTTTTCAGACTTTTTTTCTCTTTCTGTCATTAATGTTCTGACTTTTTTTTTCTTTTTCTCTCTCTCCTGTCCGCTACATAATGTAGCGGACAAGTTTTTAAACTTTTTTTCTCATATCTTTTTCTCTCTCTCTCCCCCTTCATTAATGCTCTGACTCTTCTCTCTCTCCCGTCCGCTACATAATGTAGCGGACAAGTTTTCAGACTTGTTCTGACTTTTTTTCTCTTTCTCTCTCTCTCCCGTCCGCTACATAATGTAGCGGACAAGTTTTCAGACTTTTGTGCTTTCATGAAGAACTCCAAGTATCTTCATGAAAGCACAAACTTCTTTCTTTTTTCCTCATAAAGATGGATTATGAATCAGATCACCCGCAGACTAGTTCTTTAGTAAACCCAACTAGCACAGGCTAGGCATCTTCCAGTTAAAACTACCAAAAACAATCTTAGCTTTGTCGTAGATGATCACTAATGTGTGTTACAGATCAGCAAATTATCCTTTAGTCTCAACTACATCCATAGTGACGACATGAAGTTCATAGATTTTTTACTACTTCAACTGCATATACTTTGCTACTGAAAATTAGCTAAACAAAATAGAACACCGATCCTGATATCCAAATACCTCACACTAGACAACCCTGATGAAGCCAATGCTAATAGTGACTATGTTGTTTCAGGTGGAAATTTATTTGCAGAAACCCATTCCTCATCTTGACCAAAACATTGGAGTCTGCCCAGAAAGAGAGAGAGAGAGAGAGGAAATGAGGGGAGAGGACGAAAAAGAAGAAAAGAGAGAGAGAGAGAGAGAGATCAAAAAGAAGAGAAAGGAGAGAGAGAGAAGAGTCAGAGCATTAATGAAGGGGGAGAGAGAGAGAGAGAAAAAGATATGAGAAAAAAAGTTTAAAAACTTGTCCGCTACATTATGTAGCGGACAGGAGAGAGAGAGAAAAAGAAAAAAAAAGTCAGAACATTAATGACAGAAAGAGAAAAAAAGTCTGAAAACTTGTCCGCTACATTATGTAGCGGACGGACTCGGAGGGTATTATTGTCAAAAAAATGCAAAAAATTGTCCGCTACATAATGTAGCGGACGTACTTAAAAAAACGCAAAAAAAAAGATCTGGGCCGTCCATCTTTTGGGATGGACGGCCAGATTTCGCTAGCAACTTCTCCTATTTTGCTAGCGCTATCAATGGATCAGCTCCCATATATATATATATATATATATATATATATATATATATATATATATATATATATATGTTCTAAATTGGCAAACCCTAATCTCAACATTCTCACTCTCCACCGTAGTACTGCAAGGCCTAACGACCACTCTATTGATCTGCACATTCTCCACCGCGCGGCCACGAACTTGCAGCAGCTCTACCGCATGGCCACGAGCACTTCTTGTTTCGGTAACACTAAAAATGCCTAAATCAACGTGATTCCCTTTGGTGGAGAGTGGGGGTGTGTAAATGGGGAAGGGGTTGGCTTTAGGGCCCGCAGAGTGACTCGTAGATCTCATGGTTCCAGTTTGTGGATGGGTATTCTAATGCTTAGGGTTCGTCTGAGAAGCATATACGTTTGGTGGTTGGGAATGGTGTTAAGGTGAGATTTTGGTTAGACTTGTTAGTGTGGAGAAGAACCTTCTGTCCATTTCCCAGCTGTTTCAATTTGCGTGCAACAGTGAGGTTAGTGCGATAGATGTGTTATCCTATGAAGATAATGGCAATGTGTGGAAACCTGCCTTCAGGAAGAACTTTCACAATTGGGAGTTAGGTGTTTTCGATTCAAATCAATCACGGTGTCGCATTGAGTATATTAATATACGGATTTCTCTTCTTTGTGTAAGTTTTGTGCTTGTTTGATCAAAACTGTGATCCTTGCTGGACAAATGGTATTTTTGCTTTGTTAACTCCAATCTCACGCTTTTTTTGTCAGTTTCTTAAGTTTTGGGGCTTTCTCCTTGCCACTGGTTGTTTACAGCGGGGTGGGGTGGGGCGGGTTCGGGTTTCCTAAATCTCCAATCAATTATGGTATTTTACATACATAACCCGGTGCGCGACGGTCCAGGGCGGGGCAAAGTTCAATGACTAGCGGGGCGGGTTTGGATCTTAGAAGATCCGCATCCGACCCGCGCCATTGCCATCCTTCCGTATTTTATTTCAGTCAAATGAAGTCCAGTCCAACCAGTTTATCTATGTTAGGCTACTGTACCTTAATGTGGGCTCCTAGCCCGTTTTAATTTTATTCAATTGATTCTTATTAATAGGCCCGATTTTAATTTCCTTCTAAAACGGGCTTAATGGTAAACTTGCAAGGGAAAAGTGTATAGACAGGTACACTTGTTTTCCGGCTATACACCTTGGTAGCTAAAGTGTACCAGACAAAAAGGTTATTTTTGTCCATTCGTTATTTTCTCTATATGGCAGCTGGGGTTACGTCTCAACTTTTTTGCAATCCTAGACCCCTTGATCTCTATATAAACAGCCCGCCTACAATCCTTAGAGGCTGATAAATTTCTTTAAGGTATTAAAGCGAGAGAGAGAGAGAGTAGTCTTGTGATCCTCTCCCCCTTAGAGGCTGATCTAAGGGGGAGATGACCTGATTATATAAAGTTAGGGCTTGTCTGTAAAGTTAGGGCTTGTCTGTATTTTGCATGAAAAGCATTAAAATCAATGAAAACAAATAGCAACCGACTTAGGGTATGATGAGGTACTTAACACCTTCACATCATATAGCTTAAATTCCCAAGTTCAAATTTAGGGTTTCGTAGATTAGATGGAACTGGTAATCCAAGTCAATTTAGGGCTTTCATGTTTTTTTCAAAATGGCTCTCTCGGTGGTGGACCAAAGCAGAGCTTTGGCCCACGTAGTTGTAGTTTGTTAATTACTTTTCATTAACTTTAAAGAATTTATAACGAATAGAAAACTAGATTTTTTTAAAGTAAATGTCTGTGTTCTTGTACTATTATCAGGGGATCTGACAGGTAAAAACAAATAGCGATCGATTTATGGATGATGAGGTGTCTAACACCTTCTCATCGTATAACTTCATCTCCATATCCAAATTAAGATTTTGTAGATAAGATGGCCCAAGTGGTAATCCAAGTAAATTTAGGGCTTTCTTATTTTCCTGTTAATTATTTTGTCAACCCTAAAAAATAAGATTGCGAAAGCAAACGTGATTTGGCAGAGTAAATACCCGCCTTCTTGTACTACAGTAAGGGGATGTGACCTGATTATATAACCACTTTCTATTAAAGCAGGTCTTCATATGACCTATGTGCTTTTCTTTTAAAAAAAGGACCACAAGAGGCACTTTTCTGACCCTAGTTTCCCTGTCTAGTATTCTCTCTCTTTCCCTTCTTTTCCTATTTCTCCGGTTGGAATTTAAACAAGAGTTGGCTTGCTAATTTCGCAGAATGATAAGTTGCAAATCCTCTTTTTTACATGTGTCTCGGTGTCATCATTACGAATCGTCATCAAATATGGAGAGGAAGTGCAATGTGGAAGTATGAGTTTATGGGCCCCAAGACTTAAAACTTTTTAACTTGGTCTTTGTGACTATTGTCGGTGATTAGAAAATACTAAGCATGCTTACTTTGAAACTCCCACCTAGCTTACTAACGAAAAAAATGTTATTCCTTGATCGGTCTTCTAAGAGCAGTTAGCTAGATTACAGGGTATTTTCTTACCTTTTACATATGTATCCCTAGTACTAATGAAAGCAAAAAAGTTATGCAGCATTATTATTTGTTGCATAATTAATGTGATCAAGTTATTTTTGGTACTTCAAAACCTAGGTTAGATACTAAATCTTTGTAGCTTTATTTTATACTTCCTTCGTCCCAAAAATATTGATCATATTCTATTTTTTTCAACTATCCCAAAAAATTGATCACTAAGTGTTTTTCCTGTTTACCCGTTTTACACTTTTTATTATATTTCTCTCTCCATATTTAATCCTCCACCAACTCATTTTCTATCTCTTGAACCGTCTTCTTCCTCCCCCTCTGTTTGTCTCTACTCTCTCTCTTAGGGTAGAATATGAAACTCATAAAATATGACATATATCCTAAATAAGCTTACAAGTCAAACACAGTCAAATAATTTAGGATGGAGGGAGTATTTTAAGGATGGCAAAAAAAAATCCGAACCTGCGGATCTCTGTCGCGCCTCGCCGAGCCCCAGTAGGAGCTGGTTATTTTGACTTTGACCTAGCCGTGGGGTGGGTATAGTATTTTCAAAAAAAACCCGCAGCGGGTTAGGGTCGGGTATGGTATTCACCCCAATCCGTCCCGCCCCAGTATACTTACCCTAATACTTTAGTTGATCTTAGCCGGCCTTAATACTTTAGTTAATCTTAACCGTCCATTCTATACCACACACACACACACACACACACACACACACACACACACATATATATATATATATATATATATATATATATGTTCTAAATTGGCAAACCCGAATCTCAACATTCTCACTCTCCACCGTAGTACTGCAAGGCCTAACAACCACTCTATTGATCTGCACATTCTCCACCGCGCGGCCACGAACTTGCGGCAGCTCTACCGCACGGCCACGAGCACTTCTTGTTTCGGTAACACTAAAAATGCCTAAATCAACGTGATTCCCTTTGGTGGAGAGTGGGGGTGTGTAAATGGGGAAGGGGTTGGCTTTAGGGCCCACAGAGTGACTCGTAGATCTCATGGTTCCAGTTTGTGGATGGGTATTCTAATGCTTAGGGTTCGTCTGAGAAGCATATACGTTTGGTGGTTGGGAATGGTGCTAAGGTGAGATTTTGGTCAGACTTGTTAGCGTGGAGAAGAACCTTCTGTCCATTTCCCAGCTGTTTCAATTTGCGTGCAACAATGAGGTTAGTGCGATAGATGTGTTATCCTATGAAGATAATGGCAATGTGTGGAAACCTGCCTTCAGGAAGAACTTTCACAATTGGGAGTTAGGAGTTTTCGATTCAAATCAATCACGGTGTCGCATTGAGTATATTAATATACAGATTTCTCTTCTTTGTGTAAGTTTTGTGCTTGTTTGATCAAAACTGTGATCCTTGCTGGACAAGTGGTATTTTTGCTTTGTTAACTCCAATCTCACGCTTTTTTTTGTCAGTTTCTTAAGTTTTGGGGCTTTCTCCTTGCTATTGGTTGTTTACAGCGGGGTGGGGTGGGGCGGGTTCGGGTTTCCTAAATCCCCAATCAATTATGGTATTTTACATACATAACCCGGTGCGCGACGGTCCAGGGCGGGGCAAAGTTCAATGACTAGCGGGGCGGGTTTGGATCTTAGAAGATCCGCATCCGACCCGCGCCATTGCCATCCTTCCGTATTTTATTTCAGTCAAATGAAGTCCAGTCCAACCAGTTTATCTATGTTAGGCTACTGTACCTTAATGTGGGCTCCTAGCCCGTTTTAATTTTATTCAATTGATTCTTATTAATAGGCCCGATTTTAATTTCCTTCTAAAACGGGCTTAATGGTAAACTTGCAAGGGAAAAGTGTATAGACAGGTACACTTGTTTTC
>JAVXUP010003903.1:0-49108 GCA_033070095.1 Escallonia herrerae | reverse complement strand
TCAATAGCTCCTTGCGAATCTGTAGAATAAGTGAAACCAGTTGATTAAGCGTAGTGGCACACACCGCCTCACAAAACTCGCTTTCCACAAAGTTCATTCCTTAAAAGATGCTGGTTCTTGACACAATTATGACTTGGGAGATCAAACCACTTGAACCAATCAACCAGCATGCACACCTGGAAAAACAGCGGGGTCACTGTAGCACTAACGGTTTGATATTCATCATTTTACTACCCCCAAGCGAATCAGTGACCAAATTGGATTATCATCACCATACTTTCCTTCGTCTCAAGTTCACTCTCCTCCATTCTCTCACATCTCGAGAATAGGTCATGGGTCTATCAAGACATCTAAATGAAATTAGAGTTTCAGAAGTTGTAACGCTTCCTCCCTGCCAAACCCCCCACAGTAACCCAACAAAACTGGCGCACACAAGATATAGAATATGTTTAAACCCAAAGTTTAACTTCTCATTGAGATTGATAAATAACCCAACTGAAGATTGAAACGAGGACTCACTTAGAATCAGTACCGCCAATCCCTGGAGCACTCTGATTGAAGAGGGACCAACAAGCAGTTGTAGCGAAACCAGCCTCATCTCCCACCATCTGGTGTCTGGACTAGCCTCAGAAAAAAACCATTAAGGAAATACTCCATGTTCTTCTCTGCCTCCCCTTTGCACCATCGAACCATACCTCTTTCATCACCCCCTATCCGTTCAATGAAACCAGCATTACTTCATGAAAATGCCAAGTTTACCGACGGACTATCTAAGACCCGAACTTGATAAACTAAAGAAAAACTACAACAACTACTCCATTCCAAACATATCCATTTCACAAAAAATAGCATAAATCTAAAAATCGAACGAACTTGATCATTCACCTTATATAGTACCCATTATACTTCCTACTTCCAATGTTTCAGTTAAAATATATAACTTTAAAATCCGAGTAACCAAGTACGACGGAATGCCCATTAAAACATAAAGGCCTACATTAGCTCTGTATGGCACTTTGAGAGACATTAGTGGTACCATAATCCAAAAGTGAGAGCATGGCCGAGTTTTTGGTCCATGTTCTCAATTGGCGTAAATAGTATAACATAATAGATTTGGACACCATCAACGGTTTATCTATGATTGGTGCTACATAACAATAATCGGCCGTGATTGGTGATTATACTGCATTAATTCACAATGTTCCACACAAAAATATAACTATGAGCAATTCAATTCACACTCAGATGTCATATCGTGCCCTCTTTACATGAGAAAAAAATTAAGCTCAAGCCTATATTCTGGAAGACATTCATTATTAGAAACCACAATTAGTTCCATAGATTGAGCTCAAGTCCCGTGTGTACCGCCAATGAACACTACTATAGCCAGTTGTACAAGTTCCATTAAGATTATAGACACTTAAAAAAATTATTTTAATAATTAATGATAAGTAATTTGGTGCCTAGTCAATTATTTAACGATGCAAAAATGTTGGCCAAGATACTGACTTCGAGTTAAACGAGATGGTGGGTTCAAACCAAGATTAATGGGAAGAACTAGTCCAAATAAAATTTTTTGGTCCAGCCCATGGTCTTGCTACTAGAATTAAGTCAAACAAGTCAAATCATTAAGTGAAAATGAATCCATTTAAATAATTGAGATTGAATTAAGGGGACAAGAATCTCTTTCATTACAAAGTCAAAGCCTAAAACTTGCAACGATGCAGGCACAAAAAGAGAACTTGATTGTCCAACAATTCGTTAGGTCTCTCAAAGAAAATGCGTTTGACTGGTAGTCAGTTGATTGTTGGGAAGCAATGGAGAGTGAGTTTTTGAATTGGTTTTAGAGCACTCATCGTTCAGTAAGCATGATGTAGCTCACGAATACCAGGTAGTGGAAGGATGAGCCTGTAGTGGACTACATTAACTAGTGGCGTTCTCTGAGTTTAGACTGCAAAGTAAAACCATCGAATATTTTGGCAGTGGAAATGTGTGCACTGGGACCTATTGAACATTCTTCAGGGCAACAAACCAGTCAGCTTTAAGGAATTAGCAAGCGAGGTCATGACATGGAGACCAACATTGCCAATCATGGCGAAAATAGTCCTGCTTTGCCTGACCCCGACAGGAAGGAAATAAAGTTAAAAGGACCTTGAGAACAACAGAGAATGAGTGTACATCCAGTTATGCAGCCATTACCTTCACAGACAAGGAGCTACAGTTGGGTTCTAAGTCGCACAATCGACCTCTTTTCCTTTGAGGATATATCCGGGAGGAAAACGTGAATAGATGCTTATTGACCGAGGGTTGGCAATGAACATCATGCCCAAGTTCATCATGAAACAAATAGGAATTACAATAGAAGAGCTTTCTAAAAGTCATCTATTAGTACATGGCTTTAACCAAGGGGGTAAGGGCAATCCACATAATTTGTCTCAAGCTTACTATTGGGGAGTTAAAAATCGTACAGTTTGCTTTAAGTTATCGATGCCAATTCATCTTACAACTCATTGCTAACTTGGCCTTGGGCTCACGAGAAAAAATGTCCCACCTACTTTACATCAATGTCTCAATTTCTACAGCGATAGAGAAAAGAAGGTTGATGGCGATTAAAAACCTTTTACAGAAGCAGAGTCTCACTTTTCAGATGTAAAGTTCTACATTGATTTCGAGACGTCCCACGAAAGTCTTCCAAAAGAAATCTCCTCCATGAAGAAAAATGAGCCTCAAAAGGGTAAACAAATCATGATGCCTTTGCAACTTGAAATTAAAGAAGTCTTGGAATGCTCACTATTTAGGAGAAAAAAACAACCATCGGAAGAGGCGTGAAAGAATCACCTGTCTTTAGGTACATCCACGTGTCCTGCAAAGTAGAGGGGCAATCTACATTTGTTGAATTGACCGAGCTGAAAGGAGTACAAAGTTGTAAAAGTTCCAAAGAAGATGAACCTTCAACTCTTGAAAGAAGAGCTAAATGTAACTCTTACAACCGTTAGGACTATTTGGATCCTGCTAAAGGGATTTGTCAAGCCTTCACGAGACATAGCCAAGCATCCGCATACACCTTCCATGAAGAATTATGAAGGTTTTGATCCTAAAGCTCAAAGGTTGTTCAAAAATTTGGGTTATGACTTAAAATCCAGCACTACTTGGAGAACTTAGCCCAGAATTAACGGGTGAAAAAGTCCAAGGACTTAACGAAACCTAAAAGAGGTTAAGACAGTAAGGGAACTGAGTCAGTCTGCCAAGGATGGGTGTTGGTTATAAACTCAATCGATCCATCAGGGTCCCCTAAAAGCAAACAAAATAAAGTAGCACAAAATACATCGCCATCGAAGAAGTTGATGAGAAAGATGATGACAACTTGCTTTACCACAAACTTCGGTGTTTGATCGTATTTGAACCTCGATAGTCACCAATTTGAAGCAAGTTGAGACCAGCTCAAGTAGACAATCCTCTTCTTGCACTTCTGCTTTCAAAAGATTAGGAGTTGTAACTCTTAGCAGAATAAGTCAGGTTCAACAAGAGTTTCTTGAGCTTTCATGTTCTCCAGATTGGGTGGCTCGGCGAAAAGAGTTAATGGCAACTACTTCAGAGCAGCAATAGAGATGGAGGCTCGACCTAAGGAAGATAGATAAACAGAAGCCTCATTCCATTTAGGATAAAGCAAAAGATCAAGATAGAGGTCAACAATGTTGAAACTCATAAAGCAAAAATAAGACCATTGGTATTACAGGCGAAAGTAAGAACCAAGTCAAGGAAGAAAGTGTCAATGATAAGGAGGTAGGTGAAACTGTGTATCACATTTTGGTTGAGGAAGACTCAACTGTGGATACCATGGAATATGACTTGATGGAAGTACCTCCCCAGCTTAAAGATAGACACAACCTACGACCGACAATTTGAAAGAAGTCAAGTTCAGAACTTCTGAAGATCCCAAGTCGATCCTTGTCAGTGCTCACCTTGGCCTTGAGGAGAAGGGAAGATACTTTGAATTGCTGTAAGAATTCAAAGATTTTTTTTGCCTGAACATACAAGGGAATGTCGAGGCTTGATCTTAAAGTCGCATTCCATCACCTTGCTTTTCAAAGTGAAGTATGCCATGTTAAGAAAGCTCAAAGTATGTTCCATTTGAACATTTTCTTGGAGATAGAAATTGAGATCAACAAGTTGATTGAAGCTGGTTTCATCAGATAACTGAAGTACCGAACATGGATTTCAAGCATAGTACTGGCCTGAAAGAGGAACGGACAACTAAGCACCTGTATAGACTTCCACAATTTAAATTGAGCATGTCTAAAGGACGACTTCCCTCTCCCCATAATTGAGCTCGTGGTGGATGCGACAAAAGGGAACAAAGTTTTAATCTTCAAGGATAGTTACACGGGGGTACAAGCAAATATGCATGGAACATGAAGATGAGTAAAAGGCTACATTCCGCATCCCAAAAGGAATCTACTATTACAGAGAAATGTCTGTTGGACTGAAAAATGCGGGGATAACATATCATTGTGCATGAAGAAAATATTTGATGACATGTTACAAAAGATTGTGGAATGCTATGTCAATGATTTGGTGGTAAAAAAAAAAAATCTCCTGCAAGACTTACGTGTTGTATTCGATTGGTTGAGGAAACATCACCTCAAAATAAATCCCCTTAAGTGAGCTTTTGGGTTGTCATTTGGAAACTTTCTTGGTTTCATCGTCCCTCATCGGGGCATAGAGGTTGATCAATCCAAAATTAAGGCTATATGAAAGATGGCTTTGCCTAAAAACTTGCTGGAACTCTGAAGTCTTCAAGGGCCATTTTCTTGAATGATTCATTTCCTTTCTAGCAAGTTATTGTCAACCTTTCAACTGTCTCATGAAAAAAGTAGGTGTCTTTTGAATGTGATCAAGCCTGCCAGAACGCTTTTGAAAGCATCAATTAGCCCTCCATTTTGGGAGGCCCAACGCCTAGAAAACTTTTGATCGTTTGCATCACTACCCAAGATCAATTCCCAGGTGAGATGCTGGCACAAGTTGGCCACGATTTAGCTGAGTCGTAGGCTGATGGAAACAGAACTCAAGTATTCCTTGATGGCGAAAAGGTGCCTAGTGCTAGTTTTTGCATCACAAAAACTAAGGCACTATTTCTTAGCATGCACGTTGCATTTAATCGCAAAAGCGGATCCTCGCACGTAGGCAATGGCCACGACACTCCTATTAGGGCATTTAGCAAGATACTCAATACTTTTCTACGAGTTTGAAATTGTACACATTTCAAGGACATCAATCAAAAAACAAGCCCGTGAAGATTTCCTTATAGACCACCCTATCTTGGCAGATTAGAATATCTCTAAAGACTTCCCTGATAAAGAAGTGTTCTTTGTTAATACCTTTTAGCCTTGGATGACGTTCATTGATGGAGCAACATAGTCGGATGGGGCAAGAGCCGGACTAATCTTTGTCTCAACATAGTGACGGGTCTTGCCATACATATTCATGCTTGGCAAAAATGCTGAAATAATGTCGATGAATAGCAGGCTCTTATCATTGGCCTCCAAATGACATTAAAGCTGGGAACTCCAAGCATCACAATTAGTGGCGACTCCAAGTTGGTCATCAATCAACTTCTTAAATACGAGGTCAAGAAAGAAGATCTCATTCCATACTTCAGCTATGCCACTAATTTGATTAATTTGATAGTATTGCACTTGAACATGTCCCAAGAGAAGAAAATCACATAGCAGACGCCTTGGCCAACCTAGCAACAACTTTGGCACTTCGAGGTGTATTGATTCAACAATCGGTCTCACCCGAACTGCTTGACTGCTGAATCAAAGAGACTGCTGCTATCTCGGTCCGAGTCAGCGAAGCCGACAATTGGAGACAACCCCTTATCGACTACCTCCAACATGGAAGATTGCCTATCTATTTTGCAAAAAAATTGTTTTACTAGTTAATGGTAAGTAATTCGGTGCCTACTTAATTATTCAACGCTGTGAAAAATGCAGGCCAAGATACTAACATGGACTTATACGAGATGATGGGCTCAAACTAAGATTAATGGGAGGAAACGATCCAAATAAAACTATTTGGTCCGGCCCATGGTCTTGCTACCAGATAAGTCAAAACTTTGACCATTAATTGGAAATGAATCCATCTAACTGATTTAGATTGAATTAAGGAGACAATAATCTCCTTAATTACAAAATGAAAGCCTAAATCATGGATTTTCAAAAATTAAGCCCACTACATTGCCTAAAAACTAGATTACTCAGGTAGAGAAGAAGGACACATAAGGTCTCTCAAAACAAAGCTAGCGCTTTGCCAATACTCTGTTATAAGCAACCACATCCTGAGAAGTACGCTACATTTGAAGAACAATATGCAGTAGTTTTGTGCAGTTTTCACAATCGAGCATTCTCAAAGACAAAGATTAACCTTTCTTTGATCCTAACTATTGGAGAGAGATTTGTCTTCAACCTTGGTGATTCCACAAGTATGGGATCCCGTTCAAACAAGAAGTCAAATTAGTGGTTCAAGTTCAAGCTGTTTCAGCCCTTGGATCGTGAACCCGCCAGGGATCGGATCAGAGGACTTACATTTATTTTCTTTATAAATTACAAAGTGGTGTAACCTTTTAGTTTGAATCGTTAAATTTTGTGCATCGTTTCTTGTGTCGCAGCTTTTGATAGGAAATTTTTGTGTACTAGATAAAAGCACGTGCGTTGCACGTGTAAAAAATGATGTTAGATTACCTTTATGTAAAATTATATTTATCCGTAAAAACAACAAACATAGCTATTACATTATTTGTAGAATCTTACTTTTGCTAAAGTTTTATCTGATGGTACAAGCCTCAAAGGCTCTATGGTATCTATAATATAACTCCATGAAGAGAAAAAGTATATTGAAGGAAATGAAATTTAGTTGTTGATGTAGTTCATTCAGATTTAGAGTTTAAAACTCATACTCATTAATATATTCAAATGACAAGTCCAAACTTACAAATTTTAAATCAATCTTCACAGGCTGGATTTTACCTTCCACTCATGCTATGTAAGTTGTTAACTATATCCATTATATTTACCATGTTATCCCACCAAGCATTCTAATTATATAAAGCACGTTAACAAAAATTATATCTACAGTTACTAATGGATTTTCATTATATTAAGTGTTACTATAAGTTAGACAAAGAAATCATTTATTTTACTTATTTCTCACAATGCAAAAAATATTTTAATCTCATCAAACTCTCATTAGGTTATAACCGGGTCAAATTTTCTTTCACTGCATTCTTTTGAGAAAATTTGTGTGCTCAAATACGTAGACTGGATACACCACTCACCATTTGTGCGAGTGCGATACTTTTATAGTTAGATTAAGAATGAGATTCATTAAATAATATGGTGCTCACTTTTAGGTGACGTTATGAAATTCATACGTGCGTATACTAATCTCAAAAAGAATCTATGTCTCCATTCTTTAGAGGAAAAGTGGTAGGTACCGCACTACTTTTGCTCGTTCAAACTAAGATCTCAAAGTGAGGGGTGTGCGACATACAAATTTCCTACATTGAAAATAAGCTTAGTGCTCTACTATAATAACCAAATTATGATAATACAAAACTTTGCATATTGATCGCGTAATTTTTGTTAATTGCCTTTATAACGGATAAAAAACATAAACCTATGAACGCAATTTAGGGTAAACTTGGTGTACTTTTTAGTCGCCTTTAATTGCTTTAGGCATCAAGAAAATGAGGTCTAAGACTTACATTAAGGATGGTCTCTCTTGGTTTACTTGGAACATGATGAGTCCTCATTTCTCTATCAAGATTAACGCTGATATAGTGTTGCTAATTCTCTACAATCCATAGGTGTTTAGCTCAAAACTTTCAAAGTTATAAGAATTATGACAAAAATCTTTGTTAACCTTGTTTTACTTATAGAGATTGTCCATCATATCTTTCAGGTCGGACTCCCTTTGGCCTCAGTGGGTTAAATCTAATATTTTGATAGGAAGGAGTTTTTGTGAAGTCTTTTGCCCCAGTGATTGTAGCTGCTCTTTATGTCGCTTAGATCGATATTGAGTCATTCAGAGGAATACACCCCAATTAGTTTAGAATAACGGTTTGGCTCGTTGGAAAATTTTTCATATGCTACTATAAGACTTTTTGCATTTTATGATAAGTGAACAAATAAAGTTTTCTTAGGAACTTTCAATGACTGCATTTAAGGTTGTAAATGATTATGAGTCAGTCCACCAATACAGTTTTGGATTGTTTCTTTGGGTTCATTTACTAAAAGATCCAAATGTAATCAAATTTAATTTATTTTGTTTGATCAATGTGGATTTGGAGATATTACCTTCCACTCAGCCTGTGTAGGTTGATTCTAAAAATAGTAAAACTTCATTTAATCTAGATTAAATTAGGTTGGTAGGTATATAGCAAACACTCGAAACTGATAAAGAGCCCTCTTGGAATAGATTTAAAAAAATATTTTTAGATCAAAACATAAATAATTTTAATTAATTTTACTCAAAATCAGTAACTGTTTGGCAAAAGTTGCAAAACTCATGTTGAAAGACTTAAAAAATATTTGGATAAAAACTGTTTAACACAATTCTAGTGTCAGAAAAATGACAAACATGGGTATTAAAAAGATAAATATTGTTACTGTTTAATACATGCAAAAATTGCTATAATTTATAAGCAAGTAATATATCGTGGTTATTCTCCTATGGTTTTGTAAGATCACGTCCCCTGTAAGTGTTTATAAGATTGATTAGAGGGAAAAAAAATTCAACTTAGCAACAATTATGATTGAAAGAAATGTAAAGAGTCAAAACAAAAATGTGTATGGTTAACTTTCTCCTCCCCTCCCTTCTTTCTTGCATGCATTATAAATTGGTGAGTTTTAAAGTGAATGATCCTAAAAGGGTATTCAACGTCATTTTGTAAATAATATGGAGGTAATTTAGTACTTTTTTGGGTAAATATGTTTTTCCAAAAGTTTGTAAAACCAGAAAAAGTAAAAATGGTGTTTCTGGCTTTACACAACTTTTTTCTTTTTGATACGGTATTTTAAGCAGTTTTTTTTTTTGGGGGGGGGGGGGGGGGGATAAATCTCAAAATTATACTCTCAACGTTACATTTTGTACAGCTTTAATACCCAAGTTTGAAGGAACACCAAAGGAGTACCTAACTTTTAAAAAAGTATCAGATCAGTACCTCGACTAAGGAACGACGGATGCCGTTATAAAGTTAAAGGGTATAACTGTTATTATTAAAAAAATAAAGGACATAAAACTTATTCACGTGCCCATGTGGGCCGTCCTTTTTTACTCTCTCTTACAACCAAAAAAAAAATCTCTCTCACACATACACTGTCTCAAAAAAAAAAAACTCTTCTCTCTTAAAAAAATCACTCTTTCTCTAAAAAAAAGCTCTTCCTCTCTAAAAACAAATCTCTCTCTCTAAAAAAGATGCTCTCCTCTCTAAAAACTCTCTCGCTCTCTCTAAAAAACGATGCGGGGAGGTTACACATTCAAGCTTGATATGTTGGAGAAGTAACAACGATCCATCTACATGAGATTACACTTTCAAGTTGATACTTGAGGCTTCCCAGAAATATTCATGATGAAGAAGGATTCTGAGGTTGTATAGAAGCGAACCATGGAATGGGCTCGGATTCAGTGGGGTTCCTGAAATGAAGCCACTGTACTTCATAAACTTCTTCTTTGTGATGAAACCCTCATGAGATTTACTACTCATTTGAGTTGATAAACTCAAATGTGTGGAATTCTTTCTAGTATGCACCTAAGGATCAATGTAATGATCATAAGGAGTGTGGTGTCTATGGGGTGTGTTAGGAAGAATAATTTGAGTTGTGAGGGTGATGGGTTCTTAGCCTCGAAGAACATGAAGTTGCCTGAGAGTTCGCAGGCATTTTGGGATTAAGGATTGTGGGAAAATGTGCAGGCAAAATTGTTCTTGTATGGCTTATTCTAGTTTGGATATCACTGGGGATGGTTCTGGGTGTGTGATTTGGGGTGATAGGTTCTTGGCAAAATTGTTCTTGTATGGCTTATTCTAGTTTGGATATCACTAGGGGTTGTTCTTGTATGGCTCATCTGGGTTTTTAGCTTTTGGGTTCAATTTGAAAGCATTCAGAAGAAGAAGATGTGTGTGTGTGTGTGTGTGAGAGAGAGAGAAAAGAGAGAGAGAGAGAGAGAAAGAAAGAAGAAAAAATAGAGTACATTGATGCAATACTTAATTTACATTGGAAAAGTAAAAAAAGGATCGCCCACGTGAACAGGCTTATGTCTTTTTTTTCTTTTTCATAATGACAGTATTGCCCCTCTGACTTTCTAACGGCAACTGTCATCTGTCCGTCGAGGTACTGATTTGGTTTGTTTTTTAAAATTAGGTACTTCTTTGACTCACCTTCAAACTTAAGTACTAAAGTTGTACAAAATATAAAGTTGAGGGTACAATTTTTGGGATTTATCCCCTTTTTTTTGGTCCAACGCTCAACAAAATCAGGTTTGACCACTCCAATCAATCACAAACACCGTTTTTATCTCGGTTGATGCATAAGTTGGCCCAAAGATAACTGGTACCGTCCAAACCAAATAAGATGTAGTCTTATTAACATCCCAAATTGGCTGATGACACTCTTGCACTGATTTATATAATTGTATACGGGCTAAAGTGCATCCAACCTTCTGTGGTTTGTCCAGCTTTTGCAAATTGAGCCCTAAGGTATCAAATCGTGCAACTAACTCCTGACAATTTTAAATTGCATGAATTGTATCCAGAAAGTTAATAATTCATTCAGTTTTTTGGACGAATATTTGAGTATGCATTTGCATATGATTTTCTGCTGGGGGGCCTTGCCAAAAAGAATTTTTTTAAAATAAAAAATAAGCATGGTTATTTTACAGGTGTCAAGATCACATTTTCCAATGTGCGATTTATTTATCTATTAATTTGTTTTCTTTTTTCTCGACAGTCTCAATCAGTCACCATAGTCATCGCGACCTCCATTAAGCAAAGCCTACCTCCACTGCAAATAGCCTCCTCACCATGTAACATCTCGTAACTCACGACCTCCATTAAAGATCCGCATTCGTCGTCATCAATTGAGCGAAGGTTTGAGTCGTACGACCTTCATTTTACTTCAGTGGATGCCACCCTGGGCGATTTATAGAAGGAATATTCCGATCTTAAATTGAATTTGATTTTCGCCATTACTCTAAATAACACAAGTCTTGAATCTTTTGTGCAAATTGAATTTTAGTAGGACGTAGCTCGTTGTTGTAGACCAAACCACATGTTGCAACTCCTGCTACAGCTTGCTATAGCACCATCATGCATCATCATTAAAAAAAAGCAGGTTACTCAATTCCTAAACCACCTAAACTAAATTTTCCTAGGGGATGGGTGAGAAAATGTGAAAAGTATTTTGAAAATTTCCGCATTCATGAGGATTACAAAGTTCACTATAGTGCCATCAGCGCATCACCATCCACAAGGAGTAGGTTACTCAAATCCCAAAACCACATAAGGTGAATTTTATTATATTTAATGGAGAGAATCCTAGGGATGGGCGAGAAAATGTGAACATTATTCTAAATTTCGCGCCATTCACAAGATTACCAAGTTGCCTATGTTTCAGTTTACTTTGATGAGCAGGTTGAATATTATTATGTTGCTTACATAAAACTTATAGGTAGGGTACACTGTTTTTTCAAATCTTTATGTGAGATTTCCTAATGTGAGTAAGAACAGTGTAATTGGGAATTTGAACCATATTAGACAAACAACTTAAGTGGGGGAATATTTAATAATTGAGAACCCAACCAGTAGAGGAGTTTGGGATTTTGGATGAGAGTTATTCAGTGAAGAGTTTTGTGGGAGGTTTAAGGCCAAAAATTGAATGTCGTATGGAGCAATTTAAAGTTAAACTCTTTCCAAGGCTATTCACATAGCTAGGAAGAAGGAGTTTGCAATAGCCAATTTATTCAAGTAGCCAAAACAATCATTTTTATTACCTGCAGCTCTGTCTTAAATATAGAACACCCCAAAAACAAACACTTCTTTCAATCCAAACCACTGCATACTACTCTTGAACCCCCAAAGTTCACCTACTATCCTAGATTGCCACCCCTCAACTCCACCTCCTCAATTACCAACCACACTCACCCTCCAGCCAACTCGTAGAAGAGAATCCTGCCCACACCCTAATTAAGCAACCTTAAGCCTTCACCACCAATCAAATACGTATCTCCAGATGAGCATCAATAGAAGAGATAGCAGGGCTTATGTTTTTGGTATGATGGTCAGTTCTCGCCTAACCATCAAAAGGAGTGTCCAATTGCAATGCTGATTGCTAAACAGACACATGAAGAAGTTGGTTTCACCAAGGAGAATTATATGGATGAAAAGTGTCACGCCCTTGACCTAGAGGCTGACCTTTGTTTACTAATCCATAATATTTCTGGTTATGGCACATATAAGTTTGGGTTAGTAAAAATATACCTTCACATATGGCATGTTTGCAAATTATGTCTCAGACCTTCCAAAATAGCATTTTTATTTACCAAACTATGGCACAATTCTGGTGCCCACACTCTATTAATTTTCCGTTAAGTGAGAGAGTATTTTGGTCATGTCACTTTTTGCCAAGGTATAAAAATGCAATTCTAATAAGATGTTAGGGGATAATTTTGCAATATATATATATATATATATATATATATATATATATATATATATATATATATATATGTAATGCGATTTGTCACTCTTTCTCTGCAGTGACATAATGAAAAAGTGATAATTTGTTAATTCTTTGTGTACTGCTTGCTTACTAATGCTATAGTTGATAAAATTTCTCTCGAAAGTCAAAAAACAAAAAATCATCTATGTTAACTTCTAACCCAATATGATGTGTAAAAAAAAACGGCTATTGTCCCTGGTCTTCAAATATTAATTTGAAGAGTATAAATATTAAAACTATCAATGAATGTTGTACAACTAATAATACACATTGTACAACCAATAATACACATTGTATAACAAATATTTGTTAGCAGCAAGCTACCAACAAACAAGATGGAGCTGCTTCAGTTTCCTATCAACAGGAGCATCTGTGCTGCAATACCCACCGCCCTACGGGGCACCACCGCAGCCACCATTCTCCCATCACCACGAGCCACCACTGTTGGCCACCTAGAACCATCTATTGACCCACCCGTAACCACCAATCCCGAAACCCAAGGCCACTGCCTCCAATCGAACCCACTGCCTAACATGCCACACCCAGTGCCTGACGGTTCACCACCACAGCCGCCACTCTCCCCATCACCACGACTCAACACCCCTGGCCACCTAAGACCATCCACAACCACTTATCAGCACACCCATAAGCACCTGCAACCAACAATCTCGAAACCAAAGCCATTGCCTCCCACCAAACCTACTGTCGGACGGGCCACCACCATAGCCACAACTCTCCCCATAACCATGACTCACCATCGCTAGTCACCCATGACACTCATAACCACCCACAGCAATGAATCTTGAGACCCAAGGCCACCGCCTCCAATCCGAAACCACTGCCCGAGGGGCCACCGCCTCCGACTGAAACTAGTGCTCCACGGGCCACCACCACAGCCACCACTTTCCCTATCACCATGACCCACCGCCGCCGGCCACCCACGACCACCCACAACTACCTATCGACATAGCTACAACCACCCACAACCACCTACGATTTGACCAATATGCATTATGTACTCCCTTATGCAAAATAACCGTCAATTTTTTTCTCCAAAACATGCCCCTACTATTTGACCAATTTGCCCTTAATATGTTGTGGTGTACTTTTGCAAACCCTAGTTTTTTCTAATAAGTTGGACCGAAGGTAAATGTTTGCAATGTTAGCCATAGTCGGTGGATAAAAATGCTATTTTGGAAGGTCTGAGACATAATTTGCAAATGTGTCAAATGCGAGATTATATTTTTGCTATTAACCCTATATATCCATACATTTATAAAGATGTAATCTCAAAGAGGTAATCAGAACTCCAAAACAAAAAATGCAAATCAAAACACTTGCATAAGTGACCAATCTTGGTAAGTGCAATGGAAGTCTAAATAAATAAACATTACCAAAGGTTTCCCAAATGCTACTAAGATTTATTAAATAAACAAACGCTCTTATTTTTTACGGAAAAATAAAAAATCTTAAAGCAAAGTAAAACATCACACTCTTCCAATAATAATAACCTCTCTATAAATCATAATACCTTATTACCTAGAATGGTTGGAGAAAGAGGGAATGAACACAAATTAAAGCTAAGTGAAGATAAGAGACATAACCCACGGAGTACGACGTATGTATGCAATAGTGTATAGCTAAGTCAAAAAAAAGCAATAAATAAAATCGAAGGTGCAAAGACGACAAATAATCTTACCACGGCAATATTCTCATTTGGGATACTGACCCAACAAAGAGCAAATTAAAGTCAAAGGAACATATTCAAATAATTAAACTAATAATCAAGTACGATATAAACATGTTATACATGAGTATAAAACACATTAACCTAAGCACATGAAGGTCTTAAGTTCAAAGTTTGCATACTAATAGTAATTGTCATAGCACGTCATGGAATCATGTTTACCTTAGCACACAAAGGTTCTAAATATTAATTTGTTCCATTTGAAGGGGTCCAGTAGACATAAAAATATCTCTAAATATTAATTTGTTCCATTTGAAGGGGTCTAGTAGACATAAAAATATCTCAAATGCACACGAACATCAGAGTTTCAAGTAGGATAGCTAAACGATTTTAGAAAGTACTCAATTTTAGACTAAAATAAAAGATGAGTAAAAAAATGACTTCATCGGAATTCGACGGAATTCGAATTACGACAATTCGAGTTCGTATAAGTTTAAAATGGGAAAATTAAGTTAAGATGGAAAAAGGTGGCAAAAAAGGTAGGGGAACAAATAGCATTTTCGATGTGACAATGCAACCCAAATGAGTTTACACATCCAAGACAGAAGCTGTCTCTGTTTGCTGCTCTAACAAGTAGAACCTTACTCTCATCTGGTAGGCAAAATAATTTGTGATAAGCCTTTTAACAGAAAGGGAGTCATAAGTACAATCATCAAAGCATGGAATTGATAAGCTAGAATAACGATCAGAGAACAAGTAGATAGACTTCTGTTCATTTTTAACTGACATGCAATGAATCTTAGACAAGCGCCCGCGATCGATAATGGGATCTCATCTAGCCCTTCAAGCATGGCCTCTAGACAGAACATAACATGAGATCTCTATATCCATATTACCCTTCTGGGTAAGACCTTGTAGACTTCCTCCAAATCGTGTGACCAAAAACAATGCTGTCATTATAGGAAAAGAATTGGAAATCTTTTAAAAATTGAGGAAAACAAAAAGGGGAAGATAGGTGAGGCTTCATGCCACTCCAAGTCGAGATTAATACTGAAGAAGCTTTACGGAAAGGATTTTCCATGAAACATGAAGGAATTGAAGACATCTGGATCCAATTCCGCTATGAAAGACTCCCTGATATGTGTTTCCAATGTGGACATTATGGTAATGTTAAAAAATGGTGCCACGGAAAGGAAGATCCAACAGCTAATTGGAAACTTGCAGGCGAAATAGGAAAATCCATGGATCAGGGCATCCTATGAACGAAACCGCATGCTAACTTAGTTTACTCCTGCGTTATCCCAAAATGAGGATTTAAGCATCTCTCTGATTAATCAGAAATCACAGGAAAATTCGATGGATGAGGATGCACAACTCCCAAGTCAAGACCCACATGTCAAGGAAATTTGCACAGGACTCAAGGTAAACACCATCATAAGCATCCCTCCAATCCATATCTAACAAACCTGAACCTTCTATGCCCTATAGCCTCCATTACATCCCTTCAGTAGACCTAGTACAAATCCCTAGGGCTGTAAATGAACCGAGCCGTTCACGAACGGCTCGTGGTTCGTTCTCTATAGAACTCGTTCATGTTCGTTCATCTATTATACGAACAGAACATGAACAAGTTTTTAGAGCTCGTTTAATAAACGAGCCGAACATGAACACTCCAAGATGTTCGCAAACGTGTTCACGAACAACTTGTCTAAATAATAAATTAATTATAAATTTATAATATGTTTAAATAAATAATATTTACATAAACCATAAAATTTAAATTTAAATCTGTAGGCCCTAAAATCAATTACCAAAGCTCTAAGCCCACTTATTAGCTAGAGCCCATGATTATATATCAAAGCATAAGTGTCTCACTAGTGGTGAAGCCCAGTCAATTTGGTTGGGCTTGTTGTTTGCTGACTTGCTGCAGCATATGGAGGCCTTATAATTGGGCTTTTTGACAGGCTTGCTGTTTGCTTCAAAGCATTCGGAGAACAAATTATGTTGGACCTTTTAATGGTCACAGATTCCACAGTCCAATTCCTAAAGGGCCCAGCCTATGAAGCCCAACAACCCAAAAGCCTCAACTATATAATCTAAGACCTAAATCTAAACTTATCTCATCGCCTCCCTCATTTCACACACACACACCACCGGCAGATTGCGCTGCCCCTGTCTCAAACACACACCATCGACAGATCACGCCGCACTTGCTCTCCCATCGCCTCCTTCATCTCAAACACACACCCACCTCACAGATCGGTAGATCATGTCACACGTAGCGCCTCTCTTCCTCACAGATTGGCAGATCGCACATCTCTCTCTCTCTCTCTTCACACGGACATCGCGACTTGGATGTTGTCATCGCCTGTCTCCGACGCCAACATCTCCCCGTCGCCGGAATCTGCTTTGATATGAATAGAAACCCCTATCGATGGCTATGGAGGGGTTGCTGAACACTGGAGGCAAAGCCGCAAAGCCAAGGGCTCAACCTCGAATCTGCATCCTTTCTTGCATCTTTTGTATTTCGATTTTTTTTTAATTATTATAGCTTGATTGCATGAAGGATTTGAAATTTTTGAGCAAATTTTGGGATTTGGTTGAATGTTGAACTCAAATACGAGCCGGGTTCGTGAACTCGTGTTCGGCTCGTTTTGTTAAACGAGTTAAACGAGTCGAGCCCGAGTTTCATAGTCACGAACTCGAGCCGAGTTCAAACATTGATTTTTTGGCTCTAAACGAACACGAGCCGAGCTCGAACATATTAAAATATAAACGAACCGAGTTCGAACACACCCATGTTCGGCTCGAACTCGGTTCGTATACAGCCCTACAAATCCCTCCTAGACTTTGCCCGAACCAACAACCCCTCATATACTCTAAGTTAATAGGACCACAATCAACCTAAATACCCCAATTGAAACATATAGCACATCACCCATCATCAAATGAATACCAGGTTTGGACCTGACTCCTATCCCTTCTAAAGTTAACCATCTCAACCAAACCCCATCAATCCTGTATGGACCAACACCCACTACATAATCCACACAAAATAAATCCAGACTCCTTTAGCTTCGACCCAACTTCAAAATATAGCCCAAATTCCAAACCAAGCCTAGAAAAGGAAACAAGACTCAAGCCCAACCAGAAACAAAAACAAAAAAAACGTATTAAGAATCACCTGTGAAGATAAGCAACCAGACATCTTGGAAACAACCAACACCTTACAAAAACAAAACCAAACATCTAGAAACACAAAGAAATGCCTCACTCTGAAACAAACATGCCCTTCATGGAAATCTGAACATCCCAGTCAACTCAATCGTTCTACCTCAAACCAATTCTTCATTCAGATGGCAGGAGGCTTACACCACCAACCTCCCCCCAACCCCTCCCTATGTTGATTCTATCCAGAAACTATTAAGGGCTCAGCACTAGAAAAAAGGTTCGAGCACTACGGCTACCTGTTCGCTCCTCTAACTCTGAAATTCTCTCTCTCTGAAACCATTTTTTCTTCTAACTCTCTCTCTCTCTCTCTCTCTCAATGCTCTTGGCTACATCAATTAGCACTTTGTTGAACCTGTCCTCACGGTGAGAGGTCTCTGCCTAGCTTGGAAACTAGGTGTGGACTTGGAAATTGTC
Organism: Escallonia herrerae; assembly: GCA_033070095.1. Lineage (NCBI taxonomy): Eukaryota > Viridiplantae > Streptophyta > Magnoliopsida > Escalloniales > Escalloniaceae > Escallonia > Escallonia herrerae. The sequence continues at coordinate 31,000 of JAVXUP010003903.1, read as the reverse complement.
TCTGCTACCCCACATGCCATCAATGCTCTTGTATCCTTGGATCCTCCAACATCACCTTGGTTACCTTCGGTTATCTATGGCCCTCTTTATAGACAAACTAGAAATGTCTTTGGGGATTATCTCCCCAGGTAATCAATTCTTTCCCAGGACCGTGGATGGGAAATTGGAGATTTTAATGAAGTTACAACATCATTAGAGAAACAAGGAGGCCGATCGATGACATCCCCTTACAAGGGAGGACTGATTTTCGTGATAAATGAAAATGGTTTGATAGATCTTGTCTTCTCGAGCAATCCATTCATGTGGAACAATAAAAAAACTTCTCTAGGCAAATATCAAGGAAAGGATTCAAGAACTCCAATGGTGCCTACTCTTTCATGATGCCTCCATTAAGCACCTCAATGCCCATCAGTCGGATCACAATCCCATTTTGTTGGACACCAAGAATAAGAATCATCTGATCCTAAACCGTTCAAGTTCTTGGAAATTTGATGTTAGAGGCACCCCATGTAATACCCCGATATTTTTAACGGTTTTATTTAAAATTTTTGGTGACAAATTTTTAGCGTCAACATTTTTATTTAACAACTTTTAGCGGCGATTTATTTTCCTAGCGGCAACATATATGTATAACGTCGACGTGTATTTTAGCAGCGAACTATCTATCTTAGCATCGATATATTTTTTAGAGACAATAATTTTTTTTTTAGTAGCAGTGAACTTATTAGAAACGGGTTGTGAAACTAGATAACGTAATAATTTTTCTAAGACATAAACTATTTCATATAATTATTGTTGGGCCATTTCGCGATAATAAGTCGGAATAAGTCAGGTAAGAAGGTTTAGCGACAAATGAATTAGTAGGGTTTCTTTTGTGATTTCCAAACTCGGGTTTTTATTTTTACATATATATGTATATGTCATTCTCTGGGCAGCCGTTTTAAGGGCTCCCATTCCAGCCGTCACACCCTCCAACGAGAGAGAGAGAGAGAGAGAGAGAGAGGGAGGGCTTGAAGCGGCAGATTCGTTCCGGCGATCGTGTTATTTTCCGGTAAGTTTTTTTTTTCATAGCTTTCTTCCCCTGTCCATTTAATGACTATGGGATTGAGGGGGATAAGGGGACATATGTTGAGTGATCAATCTGTGTAGTTTAGTAATGCCGTGAGGGTAACCGCGACATCAAGCAGGTCACAGCCATGGTGGCTGTGACTGAGCACGATGTGGGTTTGAGGAAATGAAATTATGATGGCAAAGCCAGCCATGGCTGCCGAAGAACGGTTTCTCTGGGGGGACTGTGGCTGCCATCAGAGAAGGTTTTAGGTTGTAATGGTGACAATGATGATGGAATGCGGGTGGAAAAGAGGGAGAGTGAACGGCCATGAAGTGGGTATTATGTGTGTTTTGTGTGTATTGCAGGATATGTGTGTGTGCCGCATGTGTGAAATAACAAGAAGAGAAATGGGTGAGTATATGGGTCTGTGAGTCTATTGCCGTGATGGGTTTGGAGGAAGGCTATGTGTGAGTGTGTGGGTAAGTGATTAAAAGAAAAAGAGGGAGAACGAGAGAAAACCATTACCGTAGGACAGCAGGGGTGAGGTACCAGGTGAGTGGGTGTCATGTGCTTCGTGTATGTGTGTGTGATATATCTATATATGTGTGTAACGCAGGTGAAGGAAAGTGGCTGCCAAAACAACTCCATGGCAAGATATACATGTAGGGTGTTTTGGAGATAATGGGAAGTATATTGTATATGTGAACATGGGTGTGGAAGGAACTGGATGTGTGTGTGTGTTTAAAAACAAAAAGAACAAAGATGAAGAAGAGGGAGACCCACTGCCGTGTGGAGGATGACAGGATATAGTGGGTGCATGAATATTTTGTGTGTATGTGTGCGCGCGCATAATCAAAAGGTGGGTGTGTTGTATATGTTGAGTGTGTATAATGAAAAATGGAGGGAAAGCCGTGAGCGGGATGTTTGATCTTGGCTGTGGAAAGAGGAAGAAGTGGTGCTGTGCTGGGCTGTGTTGCACCGTTAAAAGAAATTGTACAAATCAATGAAACTTTACAGAAAGTTTCTTAAGATAATATTAGGATTACTGTTAAAATTTTGTATTTTTCTGATATCGTATGTATTTTTAATATTTTCTTCAGTTCAGAATTATAAAAATCTATTGGAACCTTTAAACTCATGAAAATGTTTAGAAAAATTTGAGTAATGTTTTGAGAGTATAATAAAGACTCAGTATAAATTTTGTGATTTTTAGAATTCATTTGCTATCATTTCTTTATCACATCGGATTTAACAAATGAAATTTTTTTAATTTTTTTTTTCAATTTTAAAATTTTTTATAAGTCTTCTAGAGCTGTTACGAAAAATTATGAGCCTTTATTTCCAGCTAGAAGCAATTATGGCAATTTATTGGTTTTTAGCGTATTTAAGAAAAATATTTTTAATTCGAAAATAATAAAAAAATATTCAAAAATTATATTTTTATCCCATATGGTGTATTAAGCTATAAATAATGTTTATTGAATGAATAGAATATTTTTGAGATATTTCTGAGCCTTGAAGAGTGTGATGAGTATCGGGGCAGGTTGGCCGTGTGTGAAACTGCTCCGAATTTCATCATTTCTGGGTAGACAAATGGGTACGCTGTGGGTAGTTATATTAGGTTTATAATAGATCAGTGTGAATAGTGTTCTGATAAATAATTTGCCTGACCTAGGTAAATTCAAAGGATTTTGGATCTAGGCCGTTGAGCAATGCATATATAGCTTGGACTAAGGTACATGATTTCTATCCAAAACACAACTCATCAAATTGTCTTCGTATATATTTTCTAAATTGTTATCGAATTTTCTTGGCATCAGTTATAATTGTTATGAGTACGCATCGTTTGCCTTTTAAATATCCTATTTTGAGTCTTATACGGTTATTGGACATTCCATTCGATGCTCAGAATTTCTTACTCGTTGAGTATCGATTTATTCATTGTGTTATTGATTATTGCATTCTATACATTGACATGAGATCTTGCATTGGTGTGTTTTGGCGGAGTCAGTGTATGTTGGAGGATATTGATGTGGGCTAGTACCTTGACGGACTAGCCGGTGTATTGGTGTGGGCTAGTACCTTGACGGACTAGTCGGTGTAAAGTGTTAGTGAGCATTACCTTTGTGGCTTTGCTAAGTGATTACCCTGCATTGCCTGTGTGACTTTATTTGCAGTTGCTCATGTTCAATATTATCAGTGATTGTTTGCATCGTATTTGAAAATTTTATTGATAATTGATCGAACTAGTATGATTCTTTTGAAACTCTTGAAAAGATGATCATTGTAATTGCATTTGTAAATTGTTTCATAACTTCTTCGTTTGAGCGACTTTTCTGAGCTCTCAAAAGCTTACTCTCCTTTGACTTCCTTTCCACAGGTGATAACCAACAATATATCGCATTGGGTGTGGATTAGATCTAAGCCGAGCAAAGGAGAATTTAAGTTTTAGTCTTAGTGATTAGAACCCCTGCGTGGGTCATTATTGTTATTTAGAATTGTTAGCTTAGACTTGATGTTTCAACTATGGTAGTACGCTAAGAGTACTATATTATTCGATGGTTTAGTTGTTCTGACTGGTTGATGGTTCTAAAATTGGTTAAGTTTGAAGCTATTATTGTCCTAGTGTAAATGATTGATTGAGTGTTAACGTTTTGAAAATCCCGGGATATTACACCCCATCTTTTAGACTTTGCCAGAAAATGATAAATACCAAAAAGGCTCTCAAATTATGGAATCAATCCCACATTCTTTTAGAAACCATCGACCAAGTATAATAAGATGCCCCTACAGCCGAAAATTTTGAACGAAAAAAAAACCTACAATTGGAATTGGGTGAAGCTTTAAAGCATGAGGAATCCGTATAGAATGAAAAGTTGAGACATGAGAAAATTCAAGAAGGGAACCTCAACGCCAAATTCTTCCACCTCACAACGGTAATTTAATGAAGGAGAAATGCGATAGGATACATCAGGAACAATGAAGGGATTGAATATCAGATAGGAAACAAATTGGCAACTGTTTCAATGATCACTTCAAAGCAATTTCTACATCATCCAATCCGATTATTCCCATGAACTTAGAGGATCTAATTCTGCTCATAATTTTGGAGATGGAGAATTCTGCACTCTGCTCAAACCTGGATGAATCGGAGATAGTGCAAATGCTAAAAGAAATGGGATCCCACAAAGCCCCGAGACCCGATGGTATGACAACACTCTTCTACAGAATATACTGGAAAATCATCAGAATGGAGGTCATCAACAACATCAAATCTTTATTCACCACTAGCTAAATTTTGAAAGATTTGAACCATACTCATCTAGCCCTCATTCACAACGCCGAGAATCCCACTAAGGTTTCCCAATTTCGACCCATACGCTTATGCAATATTACTTACAAGCTCATATCCAAAATTATGGCTTTTTGATTGAAACTTTTGCTTTACAAACTCGTATCACCTCTCCAGGCTGCCTTTGTCCCTAATTGGCTGATCAATGACAATAGTATCCTAGTCCAGGAACTGTGGCATACTATGTGAAAAAAGAAATGAAAAAAAGGATTGATGGCAATCAAGATTGATATGGAAAAAGCCTACGACAAGATGGAGTGGACATTTTTACTGCTTTTCATAAAGAATTTTATGCAAAGTAGATCAGCTGGATCGAACAATTCATAAATAGTACAATCTTTTCGACACTCATCAATAGAGCGCCTCATGAAAAATTCAGTCCTAGCAGAGGTCTTTGCCAGGGAAATGCATTATCCCCTTTCTTTTTCATACTAGGAGTAAAAGTGCTTACTTGTATGCTTCTCAAAGAAGAGAACATGGGATCCTTGAAGGGAATAAAAGCGTGTCGCGGCAGTCCAGTGATATCCCATCTTCCATTTGCTGCTGACCTCTTCATTTTTTGTAGGGCAAAAAAACTTAAAGCCGAGACGATTCTTAAATGTCTAAACAAATTTAAGACATGGTCGGGGCCAAAAATTCAGTCGAGATAAATACAGAGTCTTCTTTAGCAAAAATACATCAGGGCAAGACCGCAGGGAAATATGCAATCTCCTTAACATCAAATTTGCTCCCCAGAATGACAAGTATCTTGGATTACCTATGTTTACAAGTCAGAGCAAAGGAAACCTCTTTGCATCAATCATGGAAAGGATCAAGCAACAACTTAGTGGATGGAAAGCGGAATGCATATCTCAAGCAGGACGAGGTACATTGGTCAAGGCCGTAGCTGTGGCAATTCCACCTACATCATGTCTACTTTTTCTCTCCCTGTCAATACATGTTGTTAACCCTACGGTTCTTTAACCTAGGGATATATTTGATTTTGATGATAACTAACATTGATGATTATGTTGTCTAACATGCATTGAGTTGATGAAGCAACATGTACAATCTCATACTCATGCTAATGGACAATTAGACGAACAAATCAATTAAAGACACTCAACGGAATGCATAAAAAATGGAATACTTCGATTAATTTTTACAATGCTTTTATTCCTTTCTTTGTAACTAGACATAGAGAGTTGATCGTATCGATGATTATGACCTATAAGTTGTCCATAGGTTTCCCTTGTATGCATAAAATTTTTCTTACCTTGAAAATAGGAAAAACTGCATTTTTTGGAATATAGTTGATTGCATTGGAATGCAGTCGACTACAAGTTAGTCAGAGAGTTGTTACAGTAGACTGTATTGGGATGTAGTCGACTGCAATGACTTCTAGTAGCCAGTCGACTACAATGACTTCCAGTAGCCTATTACAGTCGACTGCAATTGGGAAATTTGAATTTCCAACGGCTACTTTGGGAATACAGTCAACTGCATTTATCGTTTGGGGCATTAAATGCCCTACCTGCTTCGAAACGGTCATATTAATTCCATAACTATTCAAACTCATTTTGGGCATAGTTATGATTCACCAATTGCATTCAAAGCCCTCTTATCTTGCATATACTCAAAGCTCAAAGCTATTATTCAATCTTTCTTAGTTTTCATTATTTTCTCATCCAATTCAAGAGAGCATTTATTGTGAGCTTACATTTGAGAGATAAACACTTTCATAAGTCATCATACACTCATCTCTCTTATTCTAGAGCTTAAACTTGTACTCATCTACTTCTTGAGAATGAATCTTTGTACACAATTCTTCATCTAAAGTTTCTTGTATCAAAGCTTATGGTTGTCAAGCTTTGGGATTGTCAAAGCTTGTTCTTGATGTGGGTATAGCATCAAGGGATTGTAAGAGGTTCGATCTTGACCCGTAAGAAAGATCATTCTAGTGGATTCTAGGGCCTTTCAAGGGACTTTCTTGAAGGGGTGAACGTAGGTTTAAGGGTAATTGGAGCCGAACCATCTAAATCTCAAGCGTCAAGTATCTCTAAACCATTCTCTCTTTACATTATTGTTTTATACTTGTCTTGAGATTGATTAGATTGCTTATTTGAAATATTGTGTCTGAGCTTTGGTGTTTGAAGCTATTTAAGTGTTCTTCATAGTTTCTCTAAGTTTGTAGTGATTACTTGTTATTTTTTTAAAGTAGTCTTAAAACCCTATTCACCCCCCTCTTGGGTTATCTTATTGGTTTCACATGTAATAACATTGATAAAGCTATAAGAAAGTTTTGGTAGGGCCATTGTGATGCAAAAAGACATTTCTTCTGCCCCAAAGCATTGGCAACTATTTGCATTCCTAAAGCTAATGGCGAGATGTGATTCAATACTATAAAGAAATTCAATAATGCTCTGCTTATGAAAATGGGATGGGCGATCCTAACTGCCCATTCAAAATCTTGGGTCAGAATAATGAAAGCAAAATATCTCAAAGGAATGTCGTTTCTAGAGTACAAATCACCAAAGACAGTCTCGTGGATATGGAAAGGCATTAGCTCGGTCCAGAACAACATTAAGAAAGGAGCTTGTTACTTTGTTGGAGATGGAAATGCAATAGACTGCAGAAGGGATCCCTAGATGCCCACAATACCAGATTTCCAGCCTTCTTCAATTGCTAATGCAATGTAGGGTGTCTCGAAGGTCTCGGATCTAATTGACCCTGATACTTGTTCCTGGAATATCTTAAAGTTTCATGAACTTTTCTTGGACACTATCATTAGGGAAATTCTAAAAATTAGAATATCCCCTCAAGACCCCATGATTTCTTAACCTGGACTCCATCCAAGTCCAGAAAATTCTCAATCAAAGCTACTTATATTAGTGAAAATGAGTCTAGATTCCACACTAGCATGTTTGGATCCAACCTATACTAGAAATCTCCTTGGAAAGCAAAAATATATGAACTGCCAAAAAATTCTCATTTGTTAAATTGCTTGGAATTTTTACTGATAAGAATTAAAATCAAAGCTTTCCATCCAGAGACTTAAATTGAATGCCCCTTATGTAACTCTGAGGAAGTAACACTGCTATACCTGTTCAACAAGTTCCCCTTGGCAAGAGCCCTTTGGATGATCTCTCCCAAAAATTTCCCTCCACCCCTATCCAACTCGGATGATCAGGCTATATCTCCTCTCAATTGGTTAAAATCAATCATCTCCCCTTAACTATCAGGTACTCATTAACTATACCTCAAACACATGTTTACATTTTTTGCGAGCGTAGTCCTTGAACTCATCTGGATTAGTAGAAATCAAAAGGTTTTCCAAAAAACTGAGATCAACGCAAATGAGGTATCCAAAAGGGTCCTTCTGACCTACAATCCACACTACAAAGCCTTATTATCGGTCAAGGTTCAACCCACTCTGTCAAAGGACTAAAGTAACCCCCCTATTCTGGTATAAAATGAATTTGATGCTACGGTACATGAAAACAGATCTATCCAAGCCGCGATAATCTCAAACCATCTGGGTATTGTAATTGCCACCCAAGCTCAATCGGCAACAACTACGGATTCAAAACTTGCTGAAGCATTGGCCGCACTACAAGAAATATTACAATTAACGACAAAATCTTTAACGACAAATTTGATGATTGTCAAGAAAAGTAACATATCTTGACGAATTTATGCATCGTTAACAAAAGTAAGATATTGCTTGACGAATGCAAAGATTCGTCAACAAATATCTACATATGGTGATGCTTTGAGTGTTTCATCAAGAAATGTTTCTCGATGAATATGAGATTCATCGATGAATGTGGGACTTTTTTTAGACGAACTTCGATTTTGTCAAGAAAAGTCACACATTTGTTTGACGAATCTCAAAATTCGTCGAAAGAAACGATGACGTAGAAAAGTCAAAAATTTGACCAATAAACTTAGTCTGAAAAACTTATGATCTCAGTCGTCCATTGTTTAATGATCAACGGCTCCCAAGAGAGATGAGCTTGGTATAGTACCAAATGCTAACCTATCTCCATCTTGTTGTCTCGCATTGAGGCTCCAGTCTCTATCTCCTCCCCATCTCCCGTTGTTCTATTCATGGCCATACATCGCCAATCGGCCACCGCCTTCATCATCGTTGCTACCGGCTCTACTACTGGCCCGGTTGGCCTCTTCCCTCTCTCTCTTTCTCTCTCTCTGTGCAAACAAATGTCCTTCCAAAGCTCTCTCTGCAAAAGAAAAGAAAACTCTAACCATTTTTCACCAAACCTTTCAAATCCACATTTTTTTTTGGTAAAAAGGTCCTTTGATTACCAATGAAAATCCAACATCATCTTACATTCTTTCCAATCTATTACAATACTCTCTTTTCCTGTAAATCAAAAGGTCCTTTCCAATCCACATTTACCAATCTCTCCAAGCTTTCTCCAAGTCTCACTGTCCGTCACTTCAGCCTTCGCCAACTGTGCACCGTCAATTCACTTCTCCCTCCCTCCCCGTCTCTCTGTATCTCTCTTCATACTTCGTGAGACCGTCTGATATCGGAAGGCAAGCTCGATATCCCGGATGATCTCCTCTCCTCTAACTCCAAGCTGTCTAATCGGTCCTGGACCCCCAAAGGTAACTTTTAATCCGGTAGATTCAATTTTTACCGCGTTGATGTTAGGTTAGGGCTTTGTTGATCTGAATCTATTTGAGCTTGTTGTTATGATACTTAGATTTTACTGTCAGTTTTAAGAATTTAGGGTTTTAGATTAGATGAGGTTTTGATCTTAATTTGTCATTGCAGACGTGGATTTGATTCAGTCGTTGATTTTTGTGTGCACTCCAAGTGTCACTGACTATTGACAAAACTTCAAAATGAGAATTTATTCAATGTAAGTCGAGTGCCAGAAATTTTACCAGAGGCCGATTCAATCCTTTATAGGGAAGGCACAGTCCTTAGGAGATTCAAATCAGGTTTTCTTCCTTACGTCTCTCTCTCTCTCTCTCTCTCGCACGCCCACATACACACTCTTTCTTTCTGATTCGCTTCTCCTGTTGATTCAATTCAGCTGGCATTAAATTGTACTGATTGGATTTTTTTAGATGCTTTTTCGTAACATTATGTGGTCGTGCTTTGACATGATAAGTTTTATGGCAAATTACACTTATGTCCCTGAGGTTAGGGTATAATTACAGGTAAGGACAATAGTTTGGACAAATTACACTTACATCCGTTGACCAAACGAAATCTTAAATACCCTAACGGTTTTTGTGAAAAGACATTATTACCCCTTAGTTGAAACCTTATTTTTCTAAATTCCATTACTTCAACCTTTCCCCCACCCCCCAACACCCCTCTCCCCCCACCCGCCCCAACCCCAACCCCATTTCTTTCTTTCAAGCTCCACCCGCGCCACCCCTCCCCCCTTCCCGTCACCCGTCTACTTCCCCTTTCCCCGTCACCCCGTCATGCCCACAACCTCTTCCCATGTGCCGCACCCCCGTCTGCCTCCCCCTTCCCCTGCACAACCCGTCTGAACTCCCTCATCACTGGCGCTGCACCCTGTCTTCTTCCCTCATCACCGGCGCTGCACCTCGTCACCGGCGCTTCATCCCGTGTTCCTACCCCATCCTCGGCCCACCATGGCTTGAACCCAGATAAAGATAGAAAGAGGATCTGGGTCAGATCTGAAATGGAGGTGGTGATGGCGGGTGAAAGTAGAGGTGGGTCTCGTCGGTGGCAGCAGCGGGTGTGGTGAGTACTGAGGGTGCGTTACTTTGTGCAGCGGTGTGGGGCGATAGAGCTGCCGGCGTAAGGGGAGGGAAGGGGCTGCTGCAGGGGCGAGGTGGGGGGAGAGAAGGGATGAAGGGGGAAAGGCGACGTCGCCGGCGATGGGGGCGACGCCTGCAAAAGATTGGTCACCGGCAGTAATTTGAAAATTAGGGTTTTCATACAAACCCTAAAAAACCATTATATTGGACATAAGTGTAATTGCCTAAAAAAACCTTAATCCTAATTTGAAAATTTAAACCATTATATTGGACATAAGTGTAATTTGTCCAAACTATTATCCTTACCTGTAATTTAAACCATTAACCACAATAAAGGGCATTATTGCAATTTTGAAAATACATAACGATGACATCATAAAAAAATACACTTTTTGGACGGAACCCTAACGGATGGACACAAGTGTTACAAAATTAGGATTTTTTGGTCACGAATGTTACATTTTGAAACTCAGTGTCCTTGACTGTAATTATATCCCAACTTCAAGGATATAAGTATAATTTGCCCAAAGTTTTATTGCACGCCACATGTTTGTAAAAATTCCACAACAACTGAGTTCACATTTGAAGTGTGATTCCACCCTTTTACTATGATAACATCTGTTTATTTAGTTTTGAGAGCCGTATTAGATATATCTAGTTACTTGGCCTAAAATTTTGAACACACAATACATAATTATTGGTCTTATATTTAATTATCCTTGCATGGTTTTTATTTCTGGAAGAAAATTAGACAAGAGAAGACTAGCTGCACCATAGTTACAAGGCCCTTCTTGATGCTCCTGAAACTAGTATAGACTGATTTGTTTATTTAGATTGGTTATTGGTGTTACATCCATTATTTTATCAAATTGCTTTTGGCGTTACGTCCATTATATTATCAATAAGCCCCATGTGAGCCCATTGCTTCCTGACTTTGCCCAGTAGAGGCTCTTCCCTACAATATCTAGTGTTCAAGTTCACACGTGATGACTTATGGACTAACACCTTCTGTAATTGATAACCATAAGATACTCCCAGTTGTATATAGTAATGTTTGCCGAGAACATGCTTAGTGAGGCCATTTCAATTTTAACCTTATCTATTGATGTTGAAACGATTTAATGTGCTACCACGTAACACGTAATGGGTTCGAAAACATACCGTACGAAGTCTCTGAAAATTCCGACGTAGGATCCTTGTTGTTACGAGCCTCCAACACGCTTGATCTTTTTCGCAGGTACGAAAACGGCTACTAGAGTCGAGTTCTTCGTCCACGAACCAAATCCTAGAGCTTGGTGATTGCTCTAGAGAGAGTGCTATAGAGAGAGGGTTATTGCTATGACTTATGATTTATTGGGATATCTCTAGCCTTTATATAGAGATACAATTAGAGACTGGCTTTACCTCCAACTCTTAGGAGATAAAGATTGTATTTATCTCAAACACTTAAGAGATAAATATTCTCTAAATAACTGTATTTATCCAAACTAACAAATACACATTATCTGTTAGTGGGCGGATAATGGGTCCATTGACCCAATTTATTAACAGCTCCCACTCGCCCACACACAGGGCAAATAAATCGTACAGTCCCTCTTTATCTCTCGTCCACTCATCTCCTCATACAGGAAATGGAACGTGCGACCTACGAGAAAGGATGTCCAGTTGAGGAGTATTGTATTAAGTTATCACCAAACTAACACAATACATCACTCCAAAAAATCTCGTATGTACCCCAGATAGTTCAACTACACCAGATTAAACACTCTCAAATCCCTCATAGTGAGCAGTGTTAAACCTCTTATATGTTATGTATTCATGACTCATATCGAAACGAAAATCGACAAAGTCGCCCGGGCTATGAATCACACAACATGATGTAATATTGAACTTTCTTCCCAAAGCCCTCATGTCATTCCAATTAGACCCAACCGCTTTCCTAGACATGCCCCGCGAGACCGCATCATCCATGATCCAAGGGTACATGCTAAAGTAGCGACATTGAGTATCCTCTTCATGACATAGTCTAAGGTGAAAAGGGTACCATATAGGATAAAAAATTTTGATCCAAGTGGCTCACACAGTGACGAAGCAGGGATTCATTCATCACTCCCACTGTCGGTCTGCATTTAGCACATGCAGTATGATTTGCATGCTATGGCGTAACCCGCAAGGGCGTGTCACATAAATGTATAATAAAATACGCCATACGAATCTAAGTCTAGTCGCTGTACAAGCGCCTAACCTGAGTTTTCAGCCCAGTCACTCTCATAGTGCCTGCCTGAAATCTCACATTCGGCTGTAAGCAGGCTACATAGAGTTGTGGAGATACTCTATGATCGACCTACATTTTTTAGGTCTCATCTTAGCTCCAACTAAGGCGACATGTTTGCTTTATAAGCTGTATCATCTTATTCGCCCACTTGGCGCTTAAGACAATTATGTCTCATCTTGCTCGCTATCTTAGCGCCAAGGTGAATTACCCGTGTGAGTGGGTCAATTCGAGCCTGGTGACACTCTCAATAAGGATGTATATGTAATCACAAAGATTATCCATTCATTCCATAATAAACTCAAATCAAGGAACGAAAATTTAATGTAATAAATAATGTCAAGTACATAAGATGCCATAAACATATCAAAACCTACGTAGTCCCATACTCCTAATGTGAGAAAGGAAAACATCTCTAGCAATAGGCTTGGTCAAAGGATCAGCCACCATTCTGCCAGTAGGTATATGATTTATGGTCACCTCTCCTTGCGCAACTAAAGTTCTAATGAAGTGATAACGAAGGCCTATGTGTTTGGCCTTCCCATGATATTTGAGGTTCTTTACAAAATCTAGGGCAGCTGTATTGTCACAGTGAACAGTGACAGACTCGTCTGCATGAGCTGTAACCCCTAGAGCCTGTAAGAATGACCTCAACCAAACAGTTTCCTGGACTGCTGCTGAACAAGCAACATACTCCGACTCTATCGTGGATAGGGCAATGCAAGACTGTTTCTTGCTGTACCAAGAGATAGCTCCAATCAACATCGTTGTATCCTCTCAATCTCAAGTCTCCACCATGATAACACACGACGAGATCAGCGGTTCCACGTAAGTATCGAAGAATCCTCTTCACCGCATTCCAATGAGCGGGTCCAGGATTACTCTGATAATGACTCACCATTCCAACGACAAAGCAGATGTCTGGACGCGTACACAACATAGCGTACATCAGACTCCCAACTGCAGCCGCGTAAGGCACTTTGGACATTCGATTCTTTTCCTCATCATTCTTTGGGCATTGGTCTGTGCTTAAAGTACACGCCTTGTCCATTGAAGTGTCTATGGGTTTTGAGTTATGCATACGGAATCGTTCAATGACCTTCTTGATATATGTCTCTTGAGACAAACCGAGAAGTCTCTTTGGACGATCACGTATGATTTTAACCCCGAGCACATAATTAGCTTCTCCCATGTCCTTCATCTTAAAAGTTGAGGACAGCCACTGCTTAGTGGCGACAATGGAACTCATGTCATTTCCAGCAAAAAGAATGTCATCCACATACAAAGAAAGGATCAGAATATTTTTCTTGGATCGTTTTACGTAAACGCAATGGTCTTGTTCAATCATTTCAAAACCTATAGAGGTAATGGCATGATGAAACCTAAAGTACCACTGCCTAGACGATTGTTTGAGACCATATATAGAACGTTTGAGCTGGCAAACTTTGCGCTCATGTCCCTTGACTTCAAAACCCTCAGGTTGAGCCATATTAAATCTCTTCGTCTAGTTCTCCATTGAGAAACGCAGTCTTGACATCCATATGAAAAAGTTCTAAATCCTGCTGGGCGACAATAGCTAGGATCAGGCGAATTGAAGCAAATCTCACCACTGGGGAGAAAGTGTCTTCATAGTCCACACCTCGCAGTTGGGTATAGCCTTTCGCCACAAGACGTGCCTTATACTTGTCAATTGACCCGTCTGCCTTGCGTTTGACTTTTAAAACCCACTTGTTTCCAATAGTCTTGGCCCTGGCGGAAGGTCAACCAACTCCCAGACCTGATTCTTTTCCATTGAGCTCAACTCATCTTTCATTGCAGCTATCCACTCATTACTAGCAGGTGAAGATAAGGCTTCTTCCACATAAGTGGGCTCATCTTCATCAGTTGGAGTGCACATAAGAATTTCACTGTCAATCTCAAAACGACGACGTGGAACTCTTCCTCGTGCACCTCTACGCAGTTGAGAATCTTGTTGACCTGATGGTCCTGATGGTGTGCTCCCACTAGGTTGAAGATCACTTATACTATCTTCAGCGACAACAGGATGAGGAACTAATCCCCCACCTTCGCTTGGAGATGGTAAAGTGGCTTCAACTTCCTCTAACTCATAGAGGTCAAGATTCTTACTTGCGGCTCCAATGCTAGGAAAATCATTCTCTATGAAATCGACATCACAAGACTCTATTTCAGTCTTTCTACCATTTGGATGTTCACCATACATCACATAGCCTTTAGAGTTTTCAGAATACCTCAAGAAGATACTCTTTTTAGCTCTAGGCCCTAGTTTCTCATACTTATGAGAAGTACTGTGAACATAACCTGCTGAGCCCCATGGGCGCAAGTTATCCAAATTTGGCTTTTGGCCATTCCAAAGCTCATATGGGGTGAATTTGACTGATCGTGAAGGCACTCGATTAAGTATATAGGCTGCAGTCAAAAGAGCATCCCCCAAAAAGATATTGGGAGGTTTTCTTGCGCCATCATAAACCTAACCATGTCTAACAATGTTCTATTCCTTCTTTCCGCAACGCCATTTTGTTATGGAGTATTAGGAATAGTAAGTTGCCTGCGTATCCCTTTTTCCTCACAAAACTTCTTGAAGTGATCTGACAAATATTCGCGTCCTCGGTCAGTGCGAAGAGTTTTTAAATTCTCTCTTTCTGATTCTCAACCTCAGCTAAAAGCGTTTGAAACAGTCCAAAGCTTCATAGCGGTGAGATATCAGATACACATAACCATATTGCGTATAATCGTCTATCAGTGTAAGGAAATAAGAGGCGCCATGGCGTGCCTTTACACTCATAGGTCCGCATATGTCAGAGTGAACTAGCTCAAGTGGTTGAGTTGCTTTACCGGCCAAACAAACCTCACATGTTTGTAGATTGACTCTTGTGAGTGGGCCCAAAAGGCCTTCTCTAGCCAAACGAGTCATTCTATCTTGGCCTATGTGGCCCAGTCTTGCATGCCAGGTGGTAAAATCATTCACAATATTATCATTCACAACATAAGAATAAGAGGACTGAGAATCATTTAAATCCAATTGAAAAAGACTATCCATGCAAAAACCATGTCCAAACAAAACATCATCCAAAAAGATGTCCAACTTATTACCCTTAAAAATAAAGGAAAAACCACTGTCTAATAAAGCAGTGACTGAAAGTAGATTAAGTCGAACAGTGGGTGCATATCGCATATCCTCAAGCACCTGTTCGGCGCTATTGTTTCCCATGAAGATATATTTGCTACTCGTTGGAATCCGGTGATAATCTACGAACCCCTCTCGATCACGTGCTACATTTTTTTTTGCACCTGTATCCACAAACCACACAGGTTGGGAATGAGCAACCATCACATGTGAGGAAACATATAACTGAGAGAGAGATTCTGAAAGTACTTTCTTCGGCTCAGTGCAATCACGAGCGAAGTGTCCTTTCTGTTGACAGTTGAAGCATTTAACTTTAGACAGATCCTTTTCCCACCACGTTTTCCTCTCTTGCGTTTCTTCATTTTTCCTTCCTTTGGCGCAGAAGTGCTAGCCTCGCCTTTCTTACCTTTCTTACTTTGTCTTCCGCGCTTGCCATTTGCATTGCGCGATCCCCCTTGGACGACATAAGCAAGGGTCTTGTCAGCATCTCGAGTCTCGTCCTCAAGGATGACATGCTGTGAAACATCAGAAAAGTTCTTGATGTTTTCACTGTGGGTCAATATCTGTTTCATATTGGCCCATGAGGCAGGAAGGGACCTTATGACAGCTCTGACTTGCTACTCATCTGTGAGCGCATGGCCAGCATCCCTCAGCTTACCAATCATATTGGACATCATCCTTAGATGTTCACTCATGGTATGTTTAGGGTCTTTTGTGTACTCCTCAAACTTAATCACAAGGCTACGAAGCCGCGTAGTTGAGGTTCCACCAAAAGAGAACTTGAGCTGCTCCCATAAAGCTTTGCAAGTTGGAAGTTCATCATACTGCCCGATTAGATCATTTTGCAAGCTGCTCAACAAGGTGTAGCGCGCACTACGATCTTTCTGATTCCATTTCTGGTAGGCAGTGTGGTCTATTAGGGGTTGTGCCTCAGTTGGCGCGACCATCTCCTTGGTCAAGTGCTCCTCGAGCTCTTGTTCGTTCAGCATGAATTTCATCTTTTTGTGCCAAACGTCATAATTATCTCCGTTAAGTTTCTCACCCTTAACGAGATCAGCTATGACATTCTTGGTGGCCATTATATTCACTACATTAGATTGCGCAAGGAAAAAAACATTAATTATACATCCTTCTATTTATTTCAAAAAATTCAAATGAAAAACATAATCCTTCCTCACATCATGAAATCGAAAATTTGCTAAGCTCGTAATCATCTCCCATGTATGTGAGTTGGGAAAAATATTTTTCAAGTAATTTTTCGCAATAAATTTCATCATTATATAAGTCACAATATAATAAATCATCCACATGATGATTTAGAACAATATAAAAATTGTACCATGCAATAAAGTGTGCAAGGACTCCATTGAGCCCCATTGGCATTCTAATAACTTATGCTAAGAAAATTCTGACTTGAATAATGTGCGTGCGAAATTACATCCCCGTACAAGGCTTTCTAGAAATATACAGCGAAATAGTAGAATACAACATCTTTGAGAATCCTACTACAAACTACTCCAATAAAACAAATGGAGATGCCGCACAGCACATTATTCTCAAAAGAATTTTCTTAAAACAAGAGTAAACACATAAACATAAGTTTCTTTAGAATGTCAATCTAGTATCCATCCATTTAACCTAAAACAACCATGCTCAAATAACAAGTTAAAGGGTAATTTAAATGGATGAATAAGTCACATTCTCCTTCCAAGGAAAACGGGCGTGCATGCCTTGAAATTGGGTTTAAAGAGGTGTGGGCTTGCCAAAAGCCCAACAAATATATCAACAAAAAAATATATTTAAACCATAACACTAATCAAGGCAAATAATAAAAACATAATTCATCTATATCATATAGCTCTCCAAAAAATATTTATTTTTGCCCACGAAGTGCAAAAATTAATATTTACACATTATTCGTATTTTTGGGACCACATAAGTACCACAAAAAATATTTTCAAATGGCCAAAAATTGAGAGATAAATTCTTAAAATTGGCAAACAGTAAATTTATCCCTAATATACCCTTTGTAGATAAAGAAAATTTTTTGTGTGCATAAAACAAAATTTTAAAGCTAATTTCAATAGAAAAAGTCATTTAAAAATTAAATAGAATACACACAGGGATATAAAGATAAATTTAACACCATAGAAAAACTTCAGAAGCCAAAACAAGACTTCACGCTCCGGCGATGAGGTCAGAACCTGCCGAAAATAGCCTCACGCGCCTCCACACGCCGCCGTGCGCGTGGGGCAGCCTCTGGCTCTCTTCTCTTGGCACGTGTAACGCACGCGCTCATGGCACGTAGCGCGTGGCGCGTGGCCATGTCTGCAGCCTTGCCGCGCGTGTGAGCGCGTGAACACGCGTGGGCTCCTGTCTTGGCACGTGGGAGCGTGTGCGGCGCGTCGGTAACTGGCTTCGCGCGTGGCGCGTGTTCGTCTTCTTTATTAGAAAACCCTAATTTTCAGTCACTGTCATGCGCGATGCCAACTTTCAAAGGCCATATCTCTCTCGTTTTTAAGCCAAATAATGCGTGCAATATATCGTTGAAAAGCTTATTCAACATAGATTAATTATGTGTGAACCGATTATGATAAAACTGAATATTATGCTCCGAATTTGAGTTCCAAAACTCAAAAAAATTACAGTTTTCTTGAAAAATAAATTTGTGATTTCTCACAAACCATGCATCCAAAAATCATGAAATTTTACGGAGTTCATCCTCAACCATAGGAGAACAAAACTATATAATTATTTTTCAAAAAAACATGCTCAAAAAATTTCAAATTTTAATAATGGGTCTCATTCATGTATTCGGAAAAAATCGCAACATGCACATAATTTATTCTAGCATGTTAAAGGCGAATCAACAAGTAATCAAGCTCTGATACCAATGTTGAATCGATTTAATGTGCTACCACGTAACACGTAATGGGTTCGGAAATATACCATACGAAGTCTCCGAAAATTCTGAAGTAAGATCCTTGTTGTTACGAGCCTCCAACACGCTTGATCTTTTTGCAAGTACGAAAACGGCTACTAGAGTCGAGTTCTTCGTGCACGAACCAATTCCTAAAGCTTGTTGAGTGCTATAGAGAGAGGGTTATTGCTATGACTTATGATTTATTGGAATATCTCTAGCCTTTATATAGAGATACAATTAGAGACTGACTTTACCTCCAACTCTTACACTACAAGAAAAATAACAATTAGCGACGGAAAAATTCCGTCGCTAATTATGCAAATTCCGTCGCTAAAGCCTTTAGCGACGGACAGTCCGTCGGTAAAGTTCCGTCGCCTAAACCCTCGTCGCTAAAGGTTTTACCGACGGAATTAGTGTTCCATCAGTAATGCCTTAGTCTTTAGCGACGGACTTGGTCATCCTTTAGCGACGGAAATTCCGTCGCTAAAACTATTTTGCAATTTTTAAAAAATTAACTATTTTAAAAATAAATAAATGAAATATAAATATAATTTTAAAATTTATTTTTAAAAAATCATTAGCGACGGATATTCCGTCGCCAATTCCGTCGCCAAATTTTGTAGAAGACAAATTTTCCGTCGCCAATTCCGTCGCAAAACCATATATTAGAGCTAATATTTTTCCGTCGCTAAAGGAGAATTATTCCGTCGCTAAAGGGAAATATTATGTCGCTAATTCCGTCTCAAAAATCATATTTCTAGGTGCTAATTAATTTTTTCCGTCGCAAAATTCATATTTAAGAGCTAAAAATTTTGAAAATAAAAATCATTAAATATGCATAAATAGATTATACTATTCTTAATTAATGCAACAACTATTGACAATAATAATCCCTCATTAAATAATCCAACGTCAACATCTGATAATGAACTGAAGATAACCAATATTCAACATTTGTTGAATACCACCAAAAGTGAACAATAATACATCTAAATCAACCGGTTGCTTGATTACCAAAATGAACAAATATCCTAACAAACGTAACGTCAAATCTGGTCACATAAGGCAATCATCCACCTAGCTCGTCGAACGTTTCATCATTGCCATCCTCAGTAGCATCAGTCGCGCTAACTTCGACCTGTAACAAAGCAATTAAAGGCATGTTAAAGGATGTATTTGGTGCAGATATTAATGAAAAATTTCCTGCTATGGTATTCTTGCTTGAGGATTATTGAATTGGAGTATCAAATAGAAATTTTGGCATCTTTAACGGTAATAGTGAAAATGTATGATGCATAGCACCACAAGTTCCAGCTGATTTTAATAAGGCCCGATGCAGCTCTCTCTCTCTCTCTCTCTCTCTCTCTCTCTCTCCACCACTTCAAGCCACTACCAAGCTCTAGCCCTAATTCTCTTTCTCTCTTTCCCTCTCTACAATCCAATCGCACCACCCTACCATGGCTGCCCTTGGCAGCCTCTCCCTCTCCTATTTTCCTCCTTTACATCCATCTAAACATCACAACAACTCATGCACAATGACCCCAACACAGCTGCCCACTCGGCAGCCCTTCCTCTTCCCTCTTTTTCCTCAATCGCACACACAAAACACAGTACACAGCAGTTCTCCCTTCCTTTTACACTTTTACACACACAAAAACACCACAGAACCTCACATAACTGCTACCTTTTGGCAACCCCATTACAGCAGGTTTCCCCCTTCCTTTTTAACAATTTCATTCAAATTAATGCAAGAGAATCACTACGATGCATCAAAGAAAAGAGTACATGAGATTAAAGTACCACAACTGGAGCAGAAGACATATTTCCAACAGGGATAACCACTAAGTCTCCTAAATTCAATTGCACTTCTTAGTGTTTATATAACCACTAAGCCAAATGAATTATTACTGTGAACTGTTGAAAAAAAGGGCTTGGCATTAAGCCAAATGAACCTTTAAATAATAACAGTCATTTATGTTTAGTTCCATTCTTAGTATATAAATGTGAACTGTTGAAAAATGATTTCAGTATTCCATATGAAAGAAAGATTCATGACACAGAAAGACCACAACTAAATCTTTAAAAACCTAAGGAAAGGAAACAGAACTGCTTAAGAAAGTAACCACATTACTTGAGGATTCAGTTCCATTAAAACACTAGAATGCATAATAGGAAATTTATCAACAAGAAAGTAACCACATTACCTGCTGCATGTCCTTCTCTTTCATCCGTTTTTCCACCTCAATCTCTACAAGCTTAGCAATTTCAATCTCTTTCATCTTCTGCACCTCAAGTTGCACAATCTTAGCAATTTCATCTTTCCAATTTTTGGAGGATGGAAGCTGGTCCAGTGATATGTGCATCGATGCCCTGGCATCTCGTGCGGTTTCGCGAGTACCACGTATACGTCCTTTCTTGTCGCGAACCCCAGGCGTTTGTCGCCACAATTCTGCTGCATCATAATCTATCAAGGAAGAGCTGGGCTCCTGAGAACTAATTTCATCAAATCTCACAGCATATGCGTCCTGTAACTCGTGCAAAATGCAAGTCGAGTTAGAGATTCATCAAAAAAAATAGATGAAAAATCAGCTGCAAAAACAAACTTACGCGGATGGCCTTTGCCTTCTTTGAGACATATGGACGGTCTTGCTCTTCCAATGGCTGACCATTAGAATCATGTTTAAGTTTATGTGTTAATTCGTACACCTCTAGGTTCAGCTTCGCGTCGCTAATATCTGGCATCTTCTCTTTTAATTCAACACCAATAACAGCATGCGGCACGGAACCACCTGTGTGAGATGGCTCATCATTTACAGATCGATTTGTCTTGGCACATCTGGATTTTTCTTGCCATTTAGTGCTTGCCCATACATCCACCATCTTCTGCCAAATATCATTGCGGATCCATTCCGGGGGATGGTTCCTCCATAATTCTGGATGTGCATCTTCTCCTACCTTGCTAATTGCAAATTTCCTCGCTCCTTCCATCCACTTTGTATAGTTAGTAGAAATGTGATGGAAAAAAGCAACTCTTCCCGCTGCTTCCTGCTCAAGAGACTCAAAGTCAAAGTACCCCTGCCACATTAAACATAATACTGTAAAGATGCCAACGAGAACCCAATGGCAGCGCCATACTAATAACATCACTAATATCATGAGGAGTGTGGTTGCAAGCATGACTACCACAACTGCCGTCCCTGTTGAAAACAAAGGCAAGAGAAATAATGTAATCAAGAAACCAATCAGGTAAGACAACAGTTGGCATGAATTGAACCACCAGATTCACACTACAAGACTCATTTCTTCTTCCCCTTCTCAGCATCCTCTAGCCATTGTACTCCCAAACCCACTTTAAAACCCAAAACAGGCACCCTTTACCTTCACCTTACCGCCCAAACATGTACTGCACACCATACACCATACACAGATTACATATATATTACTTCTCGATACACACATATACATATCACACAAACACTTTCCATCTTCCACCCTTTCCTTCTCCATGCGCACAGCATATACAAAACCCAAACAACCCACCTTACACCAGTATCCACGTACCCAACTCCAACCATGCACGCTGCACCCAGTTTTCACACACTATACTCATGCACATAGCACACACAAACACACACTCTCAGTACACACGCACACACACAGCACATAAAAACTGTCCTTGGCAGCCTCACCACGCACACACATACACTTTGCTTGCACATACCACTCACACGGCACATATCACTCACACATGTTGTACACCCACACGCAACCCATCTAGGATATGCCTTCTCCATCAATCTCTCAATAAAATTTCATCCACCATTCATTCGCACATCACAAACACTCTTCCTGCCTTGCTGCTTATACCCATTCATAAACACATTATACATACACAACACACCCACATCAAACACTACACACGACAGCCTCTCCTTCTCACTTGCACCCATCATTTCTCTCTTGCACAGCCCATGGTTTCTCCCTTTCTCTTTTTCATTTATAACTCATTTCTCAC
The DNA here is from genome assembly GCA_033070095.1 of Escallonia herrerae. Taxonomy (NCBI): domain Eukaryota; kingdom Viridiplantae; phylum Streptophyta; class Magnoliopsida; order Escalloniales; family Escalloniaceae; genus Escallonia; species Escallonia herrerae. The sequence goes on along the minus strand of JAVXUP010003903.1, from coordinate 8,494 downwards.
ACACAATTGAGCACCCACTAACATATGGCTCCAAACAATACACACACCACACTATATCCTATACCCACTACCTCACGGCAGTGGGTTTCTTGCTGTCCAAACCCTCGCCCGATACACCCACACAATACACAGAACTACACTCACGGCTACGATACTACCGAAAGCCATAACCCGTATATGTATATGCACTGAAAAATAAATGTAACTTACCAAAAATTTTTGCCAAAGCATTTCTTTCCTTTCAGGGTACTTCTTCCAGCTTGACCACACCACGAAAGGAAAATCCATATTCGCCCTAAAGATAGCTCCTATTGTACTCCGTGCCTCGTCCTCAATGAAGCTAGTGCATAAAAATTAAGTGTTACACTAAAGTAGAATGGAAAACAATGATATTATACAACTGGAAAGTAAGTACTACAACTTACACTTTCTTATGAACATGGATTCTCTTTTTGGAGCCTGGTGGAAGCTTTCTTATGATTCCCTGTGTTGCACCTCTGGTACGAAGAGAAGCTGCAAAAAAGCATATCAGGAATAACACATGACATTGCAAAGTACTATAATTATTCAAACAAAAAACAACTATCACCCATTATTCCTTAAAGTACCACTAGTTGAAGCTATTGACGATTCCACTTGCACAGACCGCTCCGAAGATGAGTTACTTCCACTGTGACCTCCACCGACGGGAGCAGATACAACACGACTACGACCTCGAGTGGCCTGGGAACGTTGCATAACTGCAAAAGATACTATATAGCAAAAATTGTTTATGTAACGAAAACTAAATATGAAACACATAATATTTTACCACAATAGTTACTAAACACAAGTTAAAAAAAAAAAAGCCTTTCACTCAACAAGTTAATGCCAAATCCAAACACCAAATCATGTTAAATAAACTCTAAGCTAAATTAAACTAAAAGAAAGAATTAGGAGTTATTAATCATTATCACTACTGGACACGTCTACTTCTTCATCATCGTCTTCTTCTTCTTCTTCTTCATTATCATCAGCATCGTCCTCGTCCTCGTCCTCATCCTCGTCCTCGTCCTCGTCCTCTTCCTCTCCCATTACTTCATCGGGCATACTTACTGCTTGAAGAGGTATGTCATCCGTGTCGTCATCGACTGGAATATGTACCACAACAGGAGTAGCATCCTCTTGATAAGTCTCGGGCACATCTTCTTGGTAGTTGCCAACTGCTAATTTTTTGGTCTTGATAATTGTACACCAATTAGAATTCTTTTTCGATACACTTTCTGCATAAAATACCTGTGAAGCTTGATTAGCAAACACAAAAGGTTCATTTGATCCGAGTCTTGACTTGAGATTAACATCTACTATCCCATGTTGACTAACACGAACACCAGCTCTAGATGTGATATCAAACCAATGACATTTGAACATTGCCAATTGATTTCTACTACCCATATAATCTAACTCAACAACCTCATCCAATCGCCCATAGAAATCAAGGCAATTGTCGTTATAACAATCGCCATTGACCAAAACTCCGTTATTTTGAGTTTGCTTAGTCGAGTCAATATCTACCGTGTTAAACCTAAAGCCATTGACAATGTAACCTTTGTAGCATCTAACCAATCTACTAGGGCCGCAAGCAAGTTCTTTGAAACGAGTATCCACCATTTGATCAACCTTGTCAACCTATCGCAGTAACATCCAATAAAGTAATACTATGTTAGTAATGTAATAGTAGTAATTGCACAACTATGATTTACTTTTCAAACTTACACGTTGCTTGAACCACGTAAGGAACTCGTTGTTACGCAACTCTTCAAGTTCCTTATCAGAGATTGCAGAATTGGCAACTCGTGCTTCATTATCGAATTCACTGTAGATAAGCTAAGTGAGTTATTTTATTAAGCAACATATTAAAAAAGGCATTATGCATAACTACTTACTCGATAAAAGGGATGACCTCTTTACAATTGAGAAGGACGTATAACGATGCGGCATCATATTCCTCGTCACTTAACCACCGAGTAATGTAAGATCCAAAAGGCCGACCGGAATGTGTGAATATGGATAAACGTCCTTCCGAATCTGTGTCAACAACATCCTCGTTTCTATATAATCGATTTATCCTTGTTTCAACTTCCGACTCAAAATAAAGTGAAGAAAAGTTCACAAGTTCCTCTATTATGTAGGCCTCTGCTATTGAACCTTCTACTCGAGCTTTATTGCGAACCTTTTTCTTTAGTCCAAACATAAACCTAAAAGATATCGAATGAGTTTTAGAATCAAAGTATATTCAAAATATTATAAGGTACACTAGACTAGATCTAATAAATATCACCTCTCGAATGGATACATCCATCGATACTGCACTGGTCCACTAACCCTAGCTTCGTAGGCCAAGTGAACGGGTAAATGTTCCATCGAATCAAAAAAGGACGGAGGAAAGATCTTCTCGAGCTTGCATATTGTTTCTACGATACTTTTCTCAAGAATTTTCATGTCAGTCTCCCGAAGTGCTACTGAACAAAGATCCCGAAAGAAATGACAAAGTTCAGTCAAGGCATCCATTACTGCCTTAGGCAAAAAGTCGCGAAAAGCAATAGGAATGAGCCTTTGCATAAACACATGACAGTCATGACTCTTCATCCCATAAAACTTGCACTCTGAAAGGTTACAACAACGGGATATGTTTGATGCATAACCATCTGGGAGCTTCAAATTTTTAACCCATTCACATACTTGTTGTATTTGCTTCTTGTCCAAGGTGTAGGATGCTTTTGGCAATATCGTCTTACCATTGATCAGTTTTGGATGTAATTCAGGCCGTATACCCATTTTCTGTAGATCCTTCCTTGCTTTTAAATGATCTTTGGATTTACCCTTTACATTCATCACTGTGTTGAATATATTGTCAAACACATTTTTCTCAATGTGCATTACATCTAAAGTATGGCGTACTAGGAATGTCTTCCAATAAGATAATTCCCAAAAGATACTCTGTTTCGTCCAATTGTGAGTCTTTCCGAACCCAGGAATCTTTTGATTAGCAAAACCTTTACCAAAAGGTATAGCATCATGCTTATTCACGTTCTCCCACACTTCATCACCAGAAAAACGATCTTGCTTTATCACACCGCGTTCAATCGTTTTGTCAAACTTGTCCTTCTGTTTTCGAAAAGGATGATCCTCTGGCAACATTTTTCTATGACATCCAAAAAATGAGACCTTACCTCCATATTTCAATGTGAAACCCTGGTTCATGTGCATACAACACGGGCATGCTAGCTTACCATGTGTGCTCCACCCTGCAAATATTCCGTACGCAGGAAAGTCGTTGACAGTCCACATCACCGCAGCCCGCATTTGAAAATTCTGTCTTTTAAACACATCGAAAGTGGAAACACCAGTATCCCAAAGCATTTTGAGCTCGTCAATCAATGGCCTCAAATACACATCTATGTTCCTCCCGGGGCTTTTTGGACCAGGAATAAGAAGTGACATAAACGTATAAGGTTGTTTCATGCACATGTTAGGAGGGAGATTATAGGGAACAACAATAACGGGCCATGTGGAGTAGGGGGTGCTGGAGTGACCAAATGGATTGAAACCATCAGTCGCCAACCCCAATCTAACATTTCGAACTTCTTGGGCAAAGTCTGGGTGTTTCAGATCAAAGTGCTTCCATGCCTCTCCGTCAGAGGGGTGTCTCATCACACCATCTTCTTTGGAACGAGTGTTATAGTATGTCATATATTCAGCTGTCTTTGTTGAGTAATACAATCTCTGAAGCCTCAGTGTTATCGGAAAGTATCTCAATGTCTTCCAAGCCACGTTTTTCTTACTCCCCTTTCTTGGCTTGTACCTCGAATGATCACAAATCGGACACTTCAACTTATCCTTGTTTTCCTTCCAAAATAACACGCAGTCATTGCTACACGCATCTATCTTCTCATAACCCAACCCGAGTTTCATCATCATTTTCTTTGTGTCATAGTACGAACCTGGCAACTTCTCACTATCTGGTAAGAACTCTTTAATAAGAGTTAAAAAACCATCAAATCCTTTATCGCTTAACCCATGTTCTGACTTCAAGTGTAACAGCCGTGTCACGGCAGACAACCTGGTGTGCTTCTTTGCACCATCCCATAGCGGCTCGTCGGCGTCCCTTAACAGCTCATAAAACTTTTGAGCTTTCAAGTTAGGCTCTTCTGGAATAGCCACGTCAGGATCGTCAAGGTAATCATCTATGTCAAACTCTGCACGCCCAGCATCTATTACTATGTTACGGTATTCTGAAGCATTATCTTGCCCAATCACGGAGGATGACAAATCAATCGACTCCCCATGTTGAGTCCATATTGTGTAGTTACGCATAAATCCTTTACGAAAAAGATGCAATTTCACCTCATCAGCCTCTCCCCAGCGCAATAAATTACAGTCTCTACATGGACACTTTATCCTTTGATTATCTACAAATGCTTCGTTCTTAAAAGCATATTCAATAAATACTCTCACCCCGTCTCGAAACTCATCACTTAGCCCCCTACGATCATCCAATCTTTTTTCCATCCAACTACGATCAAGTGACATTCTCAAAACTCCTGGGATTGGTCCTAGAGTGCAAATTAGAGATTAGAAAAAAAAATAATGCAAAGGGTAACAAGCAATGTACCAATAGCATACACGGAACCACAGAAAATATATAAAAAAAATCAGAAGATATCATTTTTCTAATTTGGAAACAGCGTGGCTAGTCTGATGGATTCACTTGAGGCCAAGATGCCCTTTCAAATAACACTTAAATCGCAGCATTCTTCTTGGAACATTGCCTTAGGTGAACTCATCAATGGTGCAACTATGTGCACTTCTAGGCATCAGTAATTCAAGTTTGTGTTTTCTAGGACATGGCATAACCAAGAAACAACAAAAGAATTAATTTGAGCTGCTAATTTTGTTCAAACACATGTTCCTCATGACCAACTTCCATGTAGTTTCAGATTACACTAACCCGATTTTCATCACAATTTCTCACCTACAAATTACAGGAATTATAGTAGGTAGAATTTGGTTTTGTTAAACGACGTATATAACACTATCTTGACTCCTCCAGTCAAACCTAATGAATCAATACATGCCCCAGGTATGGCAAACAGTCTATAGACAGAATCAAAGTTCTTCTGACACATACTAGAAAAATAAAACTCCAAATCTTTCAAAGAAGTTGAAATTTGACCAACCCTTTAATGCCTTGGATGCCAAGTCTGAAAATTACACCAATGAAGCTGGAAAACAACATGGATTCCAACAAATATTTTCAACAAGACAAAGAACAACAAAACTAGAGAAAATGTATGCCCAATTACAATCACGTATTGGTTATAAACTGCAACACCATTTGACCTCCTAGAAAATAGAAACTAAAGCACCCAACATTCCTCAACTCATAATATAATAAAGAATAGAAAAAGCACTGAAATTGACTTTCTTGTTATGGAATGACTGAGAAATTTGGGTACTGATAAACAAATGTAAGTAAACACCTAATCCCGTTAAACAAATAGTCTCAAGTAAGTTACATACACAGAATCAGTCTTCAAAGCCACTGGTTATTTTTTATCTCAGTTCAGGAAGGTTGAACTTAAGAATTATGTCAGTTAATCGGACAGGTTGTGAGATATGAACATTTTATCCTCCACTGATCCCCTTATTTCTCTACCTGTTATGCTTGTTCACTTCCCCCTTCTCCTGTGTTTTGTGTCATTCCTATGACAGGTCCAACCATGTTCTCAAGGTACATGCGCAGAGAGAAATCTCAAGGTATACAGCCAAAGAGCAAATACTACTGTGGTAGTAAAATAGAAGAAGAAATAAGCCAGTACCATTTCATGCTATGGGAAGGTTTAGTTGACAAGAATGCTACACCTGAACTTTCACCACAATAAGGAGAGGTATACTTGACTAACCAAGACACATGACATTCCAGTACTTGCATGAGGTGACAAACAGTGTGACTGTCCAAAGGTGGGGACTCTTTAACTAAAGAAGTAGCCAAAAATGTTCCAGCTTTTTAATATCTAGAACGTCAAAACGAGCAAGTGGATATTGGCATGATTCCATGGCAAAAGCATTACAGGAACAGTTCATGAAGTAATCAACTTCAACTGCTGGAAGCAAAACAGGTGGATGCTGGCCATTAAATTGAAATACGAACATGTGATGGTGGATGGATTAGAGGCAAGTAAATTCTTTATAAAACCAAAGAAATTGTTTTTGCAGCTGTCTGAAAATTACACCAACTGCTGGAAGCAAAACAGGTGGATGTTGGCCATTAAATTGAAATACAAACATGTGATGGTTCTCTTATCCATGGCAAAAGCATTACAGGAACAGTTCATGAAATTGTTTTTGCAGCTGTCTCAAAGAAGCCAAAGAAAAAGCAGGGGTCTTGAATGAGTTTAATGCTAACTATTAACTTTTTAATGCACCTCCTTATTTATACGAGAAAATTTTCAGTATACTGACAATAAACATGACAGAATGTAACATAAATACAAGATCTAATAATGTAAAAGGATCCCTAGGGTCAAAGCTTTGTTATTCTCTCGTCTCATTCATTACTCACACCGCGTCATGACTTTCACTATTACATTTAAAACTTTTATCCAAGCTGGTTTGGGACAAAGATCGAGTAAAAGTCAATTGAAGCAGCTAACATGGTTCGTATCAAGGTAAGTTTTAATTTTCAGCTCCTGTGACTAAAGTAAACCTTCAGCGCAAAAATAATAAGATGATCCGAATACTGGGACAAGAGTTTCAAACAATACAGACTTCCTATCTATCAAAATGAAGAGTACTATGGATATTCTATCAATATGTTACAACAACAAAAACAAGCACCGGTCCAAAAAATTGCAAGATTTTGTCTAAATAATTGCCTCGCTGCTGTGTATACACTGTACAGATCCCCCCACTAGAAGTTTACAGAGGAGAATCTATTAAATACAAACGCAATCTGATGAGACGTGAGAGTGAGAGGAAGAAATTACCTGGCAAGAAGATTAGACTCAGAGGAAGATCGGAAGATTGAAGACCCAAATGTATTGAAATAAGAACCCTAATTTGATTATAGCAAAAATCAAACCGTAACAATTAGTGACCCAAACGTACAAAAAACTTCTATCAGTTGGAAGGAGGCTTCACACAAACCTTCAGAGTGGGAGTGACGGTGGCGCGCAGGAGGGGTTGCTCCACAACGACGACGGGGGTGGGCGGGACAGTGGCGCCGCTCTCCTGTTCTGTTCTTCGCACAAACCTTCGCACAACGACGACGGGGGTTGTTTTGTTTTTTATGTTTATTATATGTTATTTTTCTATTTTCAATAATGAGTAAAAATATTTTTCTCTTTTAAAAAATTAAAATAATACCTTTACCGATGCAAATACTTCCGTCGGTGAAATCCGTCACTAAATTCCGTCGCTAAATCATTTGTGACGGAAAATTCCGTCGCCTATTTTTCCTTCCCGCGCATTTTTTCCCTCCAGTGTTTTTAGTGATGGAACCTAATTCCATCGCCTAATTCCGTCGGCAAAGGTATCTTTTAGCGATGGAACACGTTCCATCGCTAAATTCCGTCGCTAAAAGGCATTTTTCTTGTAGTGTTAGGAGATAAAGATTATACTTATCTCAAACACTTAAGAGATAAATATTCTCTAAATAACTGTATTTATCCAAACTAACAAATACACATTATCTATTAGTGGACGGATAATGGTCCATTGACCCAATTTATTAACAATTGATATGCTTGGCTTTAATTACGGAGATTTCTCTTTGGTTGGGGGCTCAAGTGCAGCTTCTACCTCGAACCCTTGCAGGTGATTTGATTGTTCATCACTTCTTTCCTATTTATCGAGAGTTCAATCTAATGACTACAACCTTACATGATGTTTCATGCTCTACAATCTGGACCTTCTAATAATTGAACAGTTCTAGGGATAATTTCAACTGATATTATTACTCCATTAGTGCGTATTTCATTTCCAAACCTTCTCACACTGCTTCCCATTGAGCTTAAAATCTTAGTGGCTGTTCTTGCCCCGATGCATCATTAGACAGTTAGGTATACACATCAAAGCACAATAAAAACTGCTATGCTAGTGTTTCTTTTGTGATGCAGATTGTTTTTAGTGCGCCACAAGGTTGTAGAAACACTACACTTGTCTTTGCACTAGATTATCTTTTTCGAGTCATTGGAAGGTAGATTGAGGTATGGTGATGTTTACTGAATACAAGTGATGTTGATTGTTCTTTGATTAATTCATAAGAGCAAAATATGGAGCTCTGTAATTGCTGAACATGCTAAATCTCAAGAAGTCTGCAACTATAGCCATAGATGACTTCTATATAACAGCAGAGGAACAAGTGCAATTTGAGGGAGTATCTAACTGGTTCTCTACGTATTCTTCTGTGTTTTTTTTTTTTCACTTAAGTTCTAATTTTATTTTAGGGTAA